>JABFFI010000216.1:0-99240 GCA_013623725.1 Fusarium robinianum | reverse complement strand
ACCCTCCATATCCGCCAAGCTCTAGTATGCGTTACAACCAAAGCTCCCAAGACGATTATCAATCCCTTTCAACCTCCCAAGAGTCCCGGCAGACCTCCCAACAATCCCCCTTCATCCCCTCCGCACACCCCTCCACCCCCATCCCCCACTCGCCCCCGCCGATCTCCTCCCCAAGTCTCCTACCATCACCCCCCCTCTCACAGCCCCGAGAAGACTCGTACCGCACCTCCACCTGGTCCTCCGGCTCCCCGGCCCCATCTCCCAGTACCTCCCGCTTGGGCCGGCGCCGCCTCCCTCGGCCGCCACCCCGCACCGCAAGAGTCCCAGACCCGGACCCCGATGACGATGAGGACTCGGCCCTGGATTCTGTACTGGATGGAATTGCTCGCATTCATGTAACCATGGGTCGGGATGAGGCTGGACGGTGGCGAATCAAGAGGGCACCCGAGGAGAAGTCATAGGCTGACCTCTCGCGGTCTATTCGCCATCCAACGATTTACCAATGGCCTGTAGCTACAGCTGTGTGTGCCTAACTTGTGGCTACATGGGTGAAGTTGATCTGCATCTTTAGCCTTGTCGATACACCAGCGATCTGCGGTTCTTGTGTCGAGTAGGTATGTACAGACATCCCACCAACGAGATAGTACAACGATGAATTATGATGAAATAGGGCCCCAAAGGCCCGAACTACTTCTTCCCGGTATCCAGAATTTGATAGATACCCCTAGCCCCGCTGATGTGATCAAGCAACATGTATTATTCTTGCCACGCTTCAGAACGACATCTTTTACCATTTGCATACCACTACCTAAGTATTCACCATTCTCAAGACTTCTTTGCCATCGTGCTTGTTCGACCCGCTTCTAGGTAAGGGGAAGTCTATAGCCAAAATACAATTGCCTGAGACTCCCATCTATTCATCACCGCGTACCAAGCTCCGCAACATAATCCTCCCACGATATACCCTTCTGCTCCAACTTCTCCTCGAGCTCCAACATCCTCTCCTCCTCTTCATCGTACCGAACCAACTGTTCCAACTTCTTCTTTGCAAATTCATCCACCTCAGCAGCATCACATTCCCTCTCACATCGGTCCCACTCGCTTGCATCGATGCGTTGCTGCAGTTGGAAGAAAGGCAGGTTCTGGGGATGGTTAAACCCGCACAACAGCAACATGTGAAGCCACATAGCGCCTGACTTTTCGGACCACTCCACCAGTCTCGAGAGTTCTCGGTCTTGCTGTCCCACCGCCTTCTCTTCCTCCGATAGTACACGTTTGAAGATTTCGAGGTACTTCATGTATCGAGCGGTGGTCTCTGGCTGGTCCTCATCCGTGAACACGTCCACATTGTTCAACCGAATCCCGAGAAGCCACCAAGGCGCAGACCCAAAGACCTAGGCGGGTCCGACGTAGGACCATTCTAGATCCACAACCCCGACGATGGTGAGATCATCCTCGCTCCTGACAATCATGTTGACTAGACCCAGGTCATCGCAGATCAGCTTAAACGGGCCGTGCTCGTAGTCAGGGTGGACGAAGCGATGCAGCATTGAGCGGAGGGCGTTGAGGGTCGTGTATCTCGAGCGAGCGTCATATTCCCCTGCGACTGAGTTGGTTGGTGCAGGAGCTGTTTCCAATCCTGTTCAAGGACGGACTGGAAGTATTCGCTTGTCGATGAAATTTTGGAATTTCGGTCACCTAACCGTGAATTGGGTAAGTCGAAAAGAACGGATGGTACACACACCATAAGCCGGCTTCACTCACCGAAGGTGTCAATTCCCCCTGTCTGCAAGATGTCATGCGCCTTGAACGTCAAAGGTCGAATTGGCGCGTTGTACCCGGTCTTTGGAGTTGGTAGGCTTCCGATACGATCAAAGTCAAGTCGAAATAGTTGGAGAATACCTGCGACTTGCCGATACAGCGACTCGATCACGTCGTCGCCTACGTCTTCCCGTATAAGTCTGTGGTGATATTCGGCCTTGGCCCTAGATAGAAGTCTATCCAGAGGAATGCCCTCAATAAATTCCATTATCATGAATGGACCTAGACCGAGAGGATTATCTGCAGTGAGCCCCCATTGCTTGATCTTGGGTACAGGGATGCTGGTACTATCAGCGATCAATTTCATCGTCTCGACCTCAAGGGCCACCTTTTCGTCGGCGAATTGAGAGGCAATGTGACCGACAAGGGGAAATCGAATGAGCCACTTAGTTCCATCGCTAAAGATGACCTTTTGACCAAGATTGTATGAACCGTGGAAGAGGGTAGCGTCGATCTGGCACGCAAGTTTCTGGAGATGTAGGGTAGATACCCAATCGCAAAGTTGCTGACGCTTTTGAACGACAATGGTGGCCCAACGCGAACACTCTGCATCATTGAGAAGACAAAGTTGTTTCTGACCGTTCATGGCGTGAATCAACAATCTTTTGTGGTTAGTGGTGTCGTGGAAAGAAGTGTTGGGGGAGGGGGGGATGGACAAGGTTGGGGGTGTAGAGACGCCTGAGGCATCTCTCCGTGGAATGCAACAGATAGGTAATAGTCACAAACTTCAACTTCTCAACGATACCCCTTCTACCAAGGAAATGCTTCATATTCTATCTCATAACAAACAAGCACCACCCTATAATCCTTGACCCCTCGCACTGGTATCAACAAAATGACAGGCTGGCCGCTCCCAAGGTTCATCCATCCATCCATCAAACGCCTCTCGCCCCTTTCCCCTGGGCATCGTCAAGACCCAAAAACTCTTGCGCCGCCATCCAAATTTCCACTGCGCTTTGGCTGATATCCCTGGTTGTTTCCCGTGGCTCTGATGTATACAGATCATGCGTCGCTGGACTAGAGGAGAGAAGGGGGCTGTCGGGAGGACCATCCGTCCTGCCAGGGCCAACTCCATGAAGACATTTGCGAATCCGTGCCGTCACGACGCCAGCATCTTCCGTCCTCCCAGAGCTGTCGCTCTCGTAGCCTGCCGCACTCCTCCCTCCTCCCCCGAAACAATGGCTTGTCTTCCGACTGTTGGTGTGACCCCGATCTTCGTCAGAAACACCGTCACCGATCGCCTCTCCCAGTGATATCCCTCTCTCGGCCACTGTCGCTGCTTCTCGTATCCCTCTCAGTCTCGCGGTGAACCTCTCAAATACCTTGATCCTTCGCTCTGCAGCCTCTGCCCTCTCCTTCCACGTCTGCGCTTCCCGTTTGGCCTCTCTGAGTTGCTGGCTTAGCGTCCCCACGTCCGCATTTTCTTGGGCTTCTAGTTGCCTCTTGAGTTGTGTCGTTTCTTCTGTTTTGAGATCTAGTTGGCGTTGGAGGAATCGGATTTGTGCGTGCAGTATCGACGCACTGCTAGGGCGTGGTATCGGAGTGAAGGTGCCAGGGACATTCGTATGAAACGCTTCCGTATCCGGTCGAACGTTGGAAGACGACGAACAAGGCCGTAGAAGATTGAGGTGCTGGGCGATTGGGGGCTGCTCGGGATGCGGGATCATGGTCCCCAAGCTGGGCGGGCTCTGCAACGATGCCTCATCTGCTCTGCGTTCTGGGACGGGCTTCCTAGGCGGTACAGCTTGTCTGCCGGTCATCATCTGTGGCCTATCTGATTCGTTTTCGTGGCCTTGGGGAGGCAGCTTCTTGACCCCTCCTAGCTCCATTGCACGCAATGCTGCGCTCTCGCTGATGGATACTCGCAGATTGTGATTGACATCGTTGGTCGGAAGATGAAGAGAAGGATTCCGCGAGTCTGGTCGTTTTTCAGTCGACACAGATACACTCCGCTGACTCTGCTGCCCAATAGTTGATACAGACCTTGAACAGCGGGCAGACTTAATCGGCGAAGTGCGAGAGTATTGAGACACGAGACTATGCGGGCGGCTCTCAGACCTCGGCCGTGATGGCGACTCGTCCTTGAGGCCTTCGCTGCTTTCAAACATGGCAGCCATGGCTCTGACTGACCCCATCTTAGTAGCAGATTCAGACACACTTGGCCGTTTCGGTGTCCCATGGGGTGTTGTAGAGACCCCAATCCATGATTGAGATAGTCTCTGTGTAGGAGTATCAGGCGGCCCGGCCATCTCATCAAGAACAGCATCCAATCGACCACTCTGTTGTGAAGAACCGCTCGGCGCTTGGAAGTGCTTCGCGCGTGCCCGAACGTCGCTACTCTGACACTCCGCAAGTACGTGGCTCTGTCCGCCCTCGACACTGCTCAGTGCGCGACGTCTGGGAATTTCCTTCCCCGGCATACCTGGGGGTGCTTTCTAAGCCTCTGCCCGAGTTTCTGGGGGAGGGACTCCCTGGGTCGTAGTGTTCTGTCCCAGTAAGCCATGCGGTACTCTCATCGGCGCATAGAATTTTCTTGGTGTTGAGGTCATGGAGGCCCTCTCAATTGGTTCTGATGCAACGCCAGTCTTGCGGCGATCGATGTGCCCATTTTCGCCAAGATAGATATACTCACCACCGTTACATGAGGCTTCAATGCTGATTTCGGAATCCCCATCACTCAAGTTTGTGCTATCGTTCTTTTTTGCTTCAAGCTGGCATGCTTGTTTCGGGCCGATGGGTGGGAGAGATGTTCTCCTTGGTGATTCGGAATCCAAACGCTCAAGTTCCTCGGTATGCGCTTTGATCACGGCCTCTAAAGCCTCATATTCTGATGGAAATTCGAGATTCGTAGCACTAGATAGGGTCCGGTCTGTCGAGGGTGAAGCCTGTGGGATCCGAATATTCTGTTCAGACCAGTCCACTCCAACAACACGCCGGGGTGATCTTTGGAACCTCTCTCTATCTGGGTTTTTTCTGCGCTGAGCGTTTCTCCTTTCGATAGAAGCGCTCCCTTTCCGTGAATGCGTGTCTGGGGAATCTCCATCAGAGGGGCCCTGCCCGGTCGCCTGGGGCGGGGGTTTGACACTGAGCCTCGGCTTGGATGAGGTTCGGGGAGGGACATCATCAAGTGAGACCCGCGGGCTCCCCAAAGTCGAATTGTCCCTCCTCCTATTGGGAATTCCCATCTCGGAAAGCTCAGGGGGGATGGCGGAGCTAGGCACTTGCTCCCCTCTCTGCACCAATCGCAATGTCTGTCGAGACTCGATGTTCCTATCGTCTGACTGCTGCGAGTTCACGACGGGCTGGGTCGAGCTGCCATTCTGGGCTCCATGGCCTGCCTCAGTCGACTCGCCTTTCGCGGTGATATCTGGTACATCTTGAGGTTGGTCCTCATCTACCGGACTCTCCTCGGCTGTTGGACTCAGGATGCCTATACTTGGCCTGGTACTGAGTCTGTTTGATACTGAGCTCCTTTGTCTCGATCGTTGCTTTCGAATGTTGAGCGATGGCGTCTGGGGTTCCGGGCTCTCTCCCCGACGGCTGGCCATCCCCTCGCCCCTCCTGGATCGCCACACTTGATCCCAGTCTTGGGGTTTCTTGATAATGAACGGGTCGGGATCAGAATCTTGCAAGTTATCATCCCGGAGAGTCGCCAGTGAGGGGGGCTCCTTTCGGCGATGCATGCCGAGAGACTTCATCTGCCGCACTACGTCACGCCAGTTGGCAATGAGCATCTCGGTGATGCTGTTCGCTATCAATATTCTATTCACCGTCGGAAGACCGGGGCTTTGCGTCTCTGAAGTCTTTTGCTTCCGGCGATCACGTCGTATCTTTGTGGGACTCAAGGGAAATAGGGGGAGCCCGAAGGTGGGCGTTGCCAACTTTGTCGGATACTCATCCAACATATCGCCAAGTAGCAGGGGCCCAAAGACGATGCCAAGTGCGTTGTATCCCATGAGGTCCCCAGTTGGGAGAGGTCGGCCATCTTCGTCCTCTCTGGGCGTCACCTCTGCCACACGCCCTATCAAACTCAGGAGTCCGAACACGGTGCATATCAACTCTCTTCGGAATTGCGATTCGATGGTAGCAATGGCCAGGGCGATGAGCCGAGCCCGAACTTTGGACTGTTTCGTCCGAGGGAATTCGGGATCGCCGTGGAGCTGGGAGTGGATGGCAACGAATGCTTCAAAAATAGCGAGCGATCCCAGGATGCCCCCCGGTATGACGGAGAGGAGGCGCTTAAAAGTCGAGGCGACATCATGGACAGAGGCCTGAATGTGCATAGGCAAGTTGGCACACCGAACAGTCCCAGTGATGTTGACGCCTCCGTTCTCAGTAAAGCAGTAATAGTCGAATAGGGCGTTGACAACCCGCACAGAGCCAGGAATGCGGAAGATACCCCGGGTCATGACATTTTGCGCGATATGATGGGCTGTAGCACGCAGACAGGTCGGGAGGACTAGAGCCGACGGCGTGTATTCGGGAGGGAGATAGAGGACGCTCTTTCCGCTGAGCCTGATCATCGACTGGAGATCTAGCGCTTTTGGCGGTTCCCTGCGATGGTGAACCAAGGTATGGGCAAGGTCGGAAACGCTCCGCTTGTGTCGAGTCTGTTGGTAAGTGGCTGGCGCAGGAGTGGCGGACTGGTTGGAGGTGGACCGCAGAATTCGATAAAGCCATCCTCGCTTTTGAGGACTTCCAGATCCATTTCCCTCGAGGTTCGGTCAGCAAACTCCTCAAGGCTCGGGTTGAGTTGGATCCCAAGGTACTCACAGACTGCCTTGAGCGAAAGTCGTCCACCACCAGGATCCTCACGTCGTGCTTATGGCGCATCAGCATTGAACTCTTCCGACCAGACTAGAACAGAGGCGGTCTCAGCAGTACCTTCTTTGCTAGGCGGTTGTATTCCTGGACGAAAAGCGCCCTGTCTTCGACTTCATCTGTATCGCTTAAAAGTCCTCGATCGCCGCTGCTCGTCGTCCAGGTTCGACTCGTGCGCATTTGGGATCCTCCACCCGTGAGATTCTGGCGCATCGCCATCCGGGGAAATGTAAGAGACGACGTCGTACTCGTCGACGGCAACAGTCGACGTTGGGGTACAGCATCTGGCGTAGAATAATGGCCTAGGGGGCCGGGCTGCAAAGAAGGGTCCATGGGCGACTGGGCGAGCGGTGGTGACATGTTGGAACCGCAGCGCCCTGGCCGAAATGGAATATGATGATGAGCGTTAAAGCTGCAAAGTGGTCTGTATTCATTCGGTAAAGTGAAAGAAGCCCAGGGCGGACAAGGAGGTACACAGGCCGTAGAATGTTGAAGGGACGATGACGGTCAGGTTTCACGTGTCACGGCGGCGTTGTCGTTGACGAAAGAATGGCAGATCCATGGCGATTGAGAACGGAAGGAGCTGACAGCCAGCAAGAGACTGGAAGTACCAACCCGAAAAGGCGAAGCTGAGGCGTCGTCGGCTGTCTCTACCTAGGTGCGAAGGGGGCGGGGGAGAGGGGGGAATAACAACAGAAGCCACTACGAAGTATGTTTTCTGCTGCTGAACAGATGCAAGATACCGATAGGAGAGGATGCCACCTACGACACCAGAGACACCTAGATTGATTTGGAGGGTTCGCCAAAGGGTAAGACAGTTGGTGAGAGGGGAAGATGGAGAAAGAATGTGGTCGGTAGAGAAGGATTGCGCGAAAGATGGGGTAGAGAGACGTATATGAACAAGTGACCGACTGGAAAGACGCTGTATGGATGGTTCAAGAATCAGGATGAGTGCTCCGTGCTGTCATTCGTCCAGTTTGTTGTTGTCCCTTCAACATGAAAGATAAGGTAATGAGGGGATAAAAGTAAGGCCTCGGAGAGATTAAAGACGTCGGAAAAAAATCTATCGGGATTAAATCAAGAAGAAAAAGAAGGTCATGGTAGAGATGTCGTCAGGATGCAGCCAGCCGAAAACCCTCCCGGTCTCTCTCAAAAGCAGGGCATAGATCGCGGCCTGTCACGGCCTCTGACGGATCCCCCTCCATCCCGTCAAGCCCTCCCTCCAGCACCTGACCCCAGTTTCCGAGGCAAGGGCATCATTGCGTTTGTGTGACATGCCCGTCGACGCCCTCCAAGAGTCATCCTCGGGATATGTGGTCGAGGGTGCCACCCGTCCATCAAAACCATGTGGGAGTCTATAGATAGGTAGGTAGTGAAAAAGCAGCAAACTATGCAACACCATGCATGGTATTGGAATCCCATCCGTTGAGGGTCCCCGATACGCCATTTTCGATGCATACCTACTCGCCATGACGACGCCCCGGCACGACCCTTTCTTGGTCATCGGCGCAACCCTATGCGTCGGAATCTCCCTCGGGACGAACCTGCGTCACGGACGCAAATCCCGTCTTCATTGCCAGTTGGTCGTGTCTTCTACCCCAGACAGCAAGACGTATTTCAGGATGTCGGACAGTGAAATAATGCCCTTGAGCCGGTTATCATCGTCCACCACGATCAACCGATGCACCCTGCTCTTTCGGATAGTGTCGAAAATCGAGTCTAGTCGGTCGCCCTCGCTGCAGGTATAGATGCCGGGACTCTCGTCGGGTCGTTTGCACAGAGCCTCGCCCACTGAAGAGTCGAGGTCCTCATAAACCTCACCGCCGCCCTTGATGCAGGGGATCACGTCTACCGCCTCGAAGACGTTGAGGACTCGATTGTTGCCATCAACGATAGGAACGCAGCTGATGTTGTGCTTGACCATGAGGTGGATGACATCAAGTACGGAGCTGTTCATGCGAGCGGTAGCGAGGCTTCCATAGGTGCCGAGACCGATGTCACGGACAGTCTTTTTGAGCAGAACTGTGTTGTGCTCGTTGTTGACGGCGATGAACTTTAGGATTCGGTACTGTGTGATGACTGAGACTACAGTCTCCTTGTCCGTTTCGCTATCGACGTCGACGAGGGGGATTCGCCGGGCGCGTGTCTTGAGCATGCGACGGCATGCTTCGTAGAGTGGCTTCGACGGGTGGACAGAAACCGCCTCGATAGGAATCGCGCCGATCGCCTTCTCGATATCTGCTGTGTTGTCAGCCAAGGCAGGCTCGTTGGGCGGTGGCAGCTCGTAGGGGCACTCCGCTGCGGGAGCGATCGGACCGACCTCGCAGGCTGCTGAGACGAAACTGGTCGAGCTTGCCAATCTCGCTGGGATACTGGCAGTAGTACTGGATCACGTTGATGAAGTCGGTGCTTGTGAGGATGCCCGCAAAGCGAGAGGTTCGCGAGTTCCATAGCGGAGCAGAGACGATAGCTGTCGTCGGGCTTGGTCAGTATTTGCTGCCCTCATTTCCAACCAACCACCCGTCGGGGCCACGCACAGTTTTGGGTCAGGATGTTCAGGCTCTTCTTGATGAGCAGATCCGTATCGAGGACGATAAGGCGGAAGGAGAGGGGCAAGACATCGTAGCTCGTGCGAACCTTGAGGAAATCACGAATAGCGTTCTGTTTGACACAACGATCAGCCCCGAGTGAGCTTTAAAAAGGACGGGCAAACGTTTGTATCCATCTCGTGGTAGAGGAACGCCAACCCCGCGATCGTCGTTTCTAGATGAGCCCACAAGAGGCGCATAACGGACGGACGGGCGGAGGAGGAGATTCCCCAAAGGGCGAACGAGACGACGACTTGCACAGAAAGCGGAAAGATTTGACCACATACCAGACCCTGTAACTGGTCTCTATCGAGCGGACTCGGGGGCTTGGGCTCGGTGTGCGCCATTGCGCTCCGGTTAGAAGTCCTGCTGCGAAGGTAGGATGACGGAGCGACAATCTGAGGGACAGGCCCATGGCTGCCCGGCGTGGTGGAGGAGGTTCCTATGGAGGGGCCAGTGGAGGTTGATCCAGCCCGCGCCCGCCCGCGTGGAGTCACAGTCGGCCCAGGAGCAGCTGTGGCCGTAGCGCCGACTGCTCCAGAAGCGCCGCCAGCGCCTGTCGTGCCTGTGGCGCGAGCCGCTGTAGCACCATCGTCGTGGGAGGCATCAGCGCCATCTCTGCGCCCGACACCAAATGCAGCATCGTCGTAGCCGTCAGCTCCTGGGTGGTTTTCTTCGATGGGTCCTAGTTGTGGCTGTGGCTCATGCTTGGTCTGGATCTGCTCTTGAACCCACGACTCTACATGGGACTTGGTTCCATCCTGGCCTTGGTGCCGATTCTCCTGATGCTCACTGGGCGATACATCGACTCCAGATTGTTCTCCTTTGGACATGGAACCGATGACGGTGTTGGAAAGAGGATGGATCCCTCTCACGGGCAAATTTCGCTCCATTCTAAACTACGTCTCAAGACCGTTCGTTGTGTTGCACAAAGCCGCCGGGATGTCGCCCAACGTCTAGAAGTCAGCCAGAGCCAGAGGATATCAGAGAGCTTTCAGCTGCGTCGATTGCGAGGACGAGGTATTTTGGATTAAATATCATCCATTTAACCTTTGAACATATTAGCAGGTAGTAGGAATTAGAGCGGAGGAAAGAAATGCTCAAGCATGAAGGAGGTTGTGGTGAGTTCTGGGAAAATGATGGGCAGGACGACTCGAAGATGGTGGAGATAAGTGGGAGAACCTCCTCGAGAGGATGGTTTTTGCGAGAATTCGCATTACCTTTGAATTTCGTATTATTAACCCACCGTCTGGTTTAAAACGAGAAAGTAGGAGTGCAGCAGAAAAATGCCACCGTCCCTCGTTCCCTGATGTACGACATCCGTTCGGGTCGGCGTCGGCTTCACAGATAAACGTGATAAGAGAATCCGAGCACCCAACCGCTCCTGGTCAACCTCAAGACCCTGGCATCAAGCGTCATGGAGGGCCAGGAAGCGGATCTACAATGAGCCCCGGGGGTCTTGGCACAGGCACAGCTCAGTCAAACATCTTCTTTTCCGCGGTACGTTGAAGTACGTGGGTTGGCCGAAGGATCCATCTCGGCCTCGTATAGCCCGAGTCATTGATGAGGAACGGTTCATGGGAATCAACCAGGGGGTTTTCTATCACTCTCGTCTTCGTTTACAAGCTCTGAGGCTTAGAACTCTTGGTCACCCACAAATACTGCCGGAATAGAGGCTCCCTTGATGACAGGAAGCTAGTATCAGAACTCGTAGAGACATGCCAGAAGGAGACGAGAGAGGACGATGGCCCCATCAACACCTCTGTGCGCGAAAATCAAGACAACGAGGTATTCGATAGTTACGCACAGGCTGCTACATTTCCCCATTGATAGATAGGGTTTCTATAGTTTGTGGCCTGCATGTTGCTCTCTCTCGTTGTCTCATTTCAAAACGTTGCTTGTTGAGACAACCTTGGGCTTGACACCATGTTGGGTGGCTTGGCCTGCATGCTTTGACAAAGCTCGAGCAGTACCTAACTTCTACTCTGAAGTTCAACTGTAAGTCAGTGGCGATGCTTCCACACCACAAAGCGTCGAACAGTGTCGTGATGTAGGGCAGATCGGCATGTTTGCTGTGATGATTGATTCAGTCGAAGAAAGAGGCATTTAATTACAGATGCAGAGCCAAAGCAATGTTTATGGATCCCATCATACTATGTAGGGAAAGGAAACACAGCCCGAACTTGTTAGTGACAACGAGGGTAACCTGGAAGATGAGATGAGATGGGCCCATATGAGGAACTTCTGGACGGTGTTGCGTCACATGCAAAGGGCGGTCGAGAAATACTTGCATGTAAGTATATTTGAACTTTGATGGGATTGATTTGAGATGTTTGTTCATTCTCAAGTTAGGAGGTAGGTACGTTTCCGCTCATGCTCACACCCAACCTGGAATGTGCGATCCATTGCTCCGGAACTACCTATTGCCATTCACCCCTACCTAGGTAGACGGATTTTCATCCATCGTGACTGAGCCTCATGCCGACTATCGGAACCGTCGCAAGGAGCACCCCATGTGGCCATAGCGACGATCTCCGAGAGGCGAAGAAAAGAAACACACCTTGTTTTTCTTTGTGTTCCCTCGCTGACATGCGAATACCCTCGCACAACATCTTCGTTTGCGCCAAAACCTTGGATGGGGAGAATGCAACGCTGGAATGACAAAAGATTGGGTCGCCCTCCGAAGGGGGATTCCAGGGTGGCCCCAGCTCCTTCAAGAGGTCCCCACAGGACCGCCTAGTGCATGTACGTGCTGCGTGATAGGTGCGACATAGCGCCCCCTTCCCACCTGTAGCACAGCAGCGACCTCCACCCGACACTGGAGCAACCTTGTACCTCGTGGACCCTCCATCTTGGCTGACCCTCCAAGGTGAGGTCACCGCCTGGGATACATAGACCAGCCCTTGCAGCTACTTCTGCAGACCGGAGCTGTCAGGCGAAAGCACATGTACCTGGAAGTGTAGCTTGGGATTCCACCTTGCGCACCAGTTATTTCAAGCCCTCGAAGGCTCCAGGGCTGGGACGCTGAGGTAGCGGTACAACCGTTTGTAGTGGATGTCCTGTGAGTTGCCCCGAGCTTCAGCACACTGGAGAAGCTTAGGTAAGGGGAGGTACATCCGTGGATCCCGCAACACCTCTGTCAGTGCACAGGTACCTGCCCTGAAGCGTGGAAGGTCCAGGGCACCTCGGTCATGCCTGCCGTCACCGCGTTGGCCCAGCTTCCATCAGCGCCTGCCTTGCCTTCTTCGCCTTGCTTCTTTCTGGCGCGCGTCTCCATTCTTTCCCTCATCCCCCCCAAATCAATCACTGACCGCGCTCCTCTGGAAAACCATCTTCCCATCTCTTTCTCTCCCAACCAAATTTCCCTCCCCCATCCCGCGCTCTCCCACCAGACGGCCTGCCATCCCAATCTCCATCGGTTCTTCGTTCTCTGCTCGCCATCCGACCGTTTGTTGTTCTGCGGCTTGGGGTCTGCAGTTCCTGGGGTCCGCTTCAATCCACCAACCCAACCCCCGATAATCGTAATTCGAAGTCCTCCAGAGCCCCGTTGCCGTGACGCTATTCTCGACCTGTGGACAACCAGCGTCGTAAACAACCAACGAAACCGGGTCTCTACTGTCCTCTCAGCGCCCGCGCTCGTCCCCCGACAACGACTCCGACACTGCCGCCCTCGCTGACGACGATCGTCAACCAATATTACTCCCCGCCTATTTCTGCGGCGTCGAGCTCCCTTTCGTCTTGGCCATGGGTATCTGCAGTTCGTCGTGCTGTGGAGGTAGCTTCCCTACATACCTACTACACCTGCCGCCACTCGAGAGCTGACATTGGCCTTAGTAGGGCGATCCCGCGATGGCCTTTACGAGCCTGTTCTCGCCGACAGCGAGCGAGAAGCTGTTGCCGACCTGCTTCAATACCTCGAAAATGTCCATCACCCTCGATGCCTTTCTGCGAGTACATACACTAACTCTACACCAGCGCGGCGAAACAGATTTCTTCTCGGGCGAACCGCTTCGAGCGTTGAGCACCTTGGTCTTTTCCGAAAATATTGATCTTCAACGAAGTGCTAGTCTGACCTTTGCTGAAATCACCGAACGAGGTACGTGAATAGGATAAGGCAGATATTTTGTCCTAGGAGATCAACAAGCTTGAGCTTGGGTGACCTTTCTCCCAATACCGGGCACTGTTGTCAAATTTCATCCTGCTGACATTTTGTTTAGATGTTCGGGAAGTCGATCGTGACACCCTCGAGCCTATCCTGTTCCTTCTCCAAAGCCCCGACATCGAGGTTCAGCGGGCAGCGAGTGCCGCCTTGGGGAACCTAGCTGTCGACAGTACGTGCACCGAGATAACAATCACCAATGCTGGATAGTAGAACTGACATATTATGGCAGCCGAGAACAAGGTCTTGATTGTCCAACTTGGCGGCTTGACACCCTTGATCCGCCAAATGATGTCGCCCAATGTTGAGGTTCAGTGCAATGCCGTGGGATGTATTACGAACCTGGCCACCCACGAGGAGAACAAGGCCAAAATTGCTCGCTCCGGTGCCCTTGGTCCACTGACGAGACTTGCCAAGTCTCGGGACATGAGGGTTCAGCGAAATGCGACTGGCGCCCTCCTTAACATGACACATTCCGGTATAGTCCCCGAGCCTTTGCACGTGTGTCTGTCAATGATTTTAACGAGGCTATAGACGAGAATCGACAGCAACTCGTGAACGCTGGGGCTATTCCTGTGCTCGTCCAGCTGCTTTCCTCACCTGACGTCGATGTTCAGTACTACTGCACCACTGCTCTCAGCAACATTGCTGTTGACGCGAGCAACCGGCGGAAACTGGCCTCCACCGAGCCCAAGCTCGTTCAGTCCCTGGTCAACCTCATGGACTCGACATCCCCCAAGGTCCAGTGCCAGGCCGCCCTGGCCCTCCGGAACCTCGCCTCGGACGAAAAGTACCAGCTCGATATTGTGAGGGCCAACGGCTTGCACCCCCTCCTTCGTCTTCTCCAGTCGTCTTACCTGCCACTCATTCTCTCCGCTGTTGCCTGCATCCGGAACATCTCGATCCACCCCTTGAACGAGTCGCCTATCATTGAAACAAACTTCTTGAAGCCACTTGTCGATCTTCTGGGATCGACTGATAATGAAGAGATCCAATGCCATGCCATCTCGACCCTTCGAAACCTGGCGGCTAGCTCGGACCGCAATAAAGCTCTCGTTCTCGACGCGGGTGCCGTGCAGAAGTGCAAGCAGCTGGTGCTGGATGTGCCTGTTACGGTGCAGTCAGAAATGACGGCCGCCATTGCGGTTCTCGCACTGAGCGACGATCTGAAGTCCCATCTCCTGAACCTCGGCGTGTGCAACGTTTTGATTCCCTTGACCCATTCTGAGAGCATTGAGGTCCAGGGCAATAGTGCTGCTGCTCTGGGCAACCTGTCTTCAAAAGGTATTTCGCATCTCATCTGAATTTTTGGAACCTACTAACGGTACCAGTTGGCGACTATTCCATCTTTGTTCAGAACTGGACTGAACCTAACGGTGGAATTCACGGATATCTATGCCGCTTCCTGCAGTCGGGTGACGCTACGTTTCAGCACATCGCCGTCTGGACGCTGCTGCAGCTCTTCGAGTCTGAGGATAGAACCCTCATTGGACTAATTGGCAAGGCAGAGGATATCATCGAGCACATTCGAACCATTGCGAACCGACAGATCGAGCCCGACAATGAATTCGAGGACGAAGACGAAGGCGAAGTGGTCGACTTGGCCCAACGTTGCCTGGGCCTGTTGGGCCAGAGCGCATCAAAGGCGCACATTGAGGGCTGAGCACATGTCACCTGGGATGCGCCATCAGATCTTGGTTGCGCTCAGCGGGGATCCAAGGCAGTCTAATTTTTTCTTTTGGTCAAAAGCGCAAGCGTTCACGGAAGGGCCGGTACAAGGATGGAAACAGGACGGTGTTGAAGGCGTCTTTTTTTTTCCCCTGATGACTGAAGCTTGATTTTGTCGGCGGTGGATTTGTTTCTCTTCCAGTGTGTGGGGCTTGCATCAAGCTCGCCGCTGAGGCTGTTATACTCGTTGTTTCATTAGCACTCTGATTATGGTGTTTGGCAGACTGGGGGTGCATACTTGAAGGAGAGGATTCTATCGAAAGGGAGGTCTGGAGACGGTGAAGCAGTCGGGGCAAGGGCATTCCATTTCTTTTTGTGACGAAGCATATGTGGCAAACATGTATTTTTCTCGCGTATGGTATCATTGGGAGGGAGAAGTGCCAATCAAGATATGGTGGTTGAGTGGATTTTGGGGGACGAGGGCTGGACAAGACCAGATGTAATTAGACGTGAGATGCTGATAAGTTTCTATACCCTGACAATAAGATGTCGTGTACTCTTACAGGTCTGATGTTCATACAAGGGGTTTATGCGTCACAGGTCTTGCTCGCCCGGTTTCCCTAGGCCATTCTTGATCCAACGACGTTCGTTCCAAGGAAGAACCTTGGCAATGGTGGTGCCAGATATAAGAGCTAACGGTAAGGGACCAAAGTGTCTTGAGTCCCGGGAGGCCGGGAGGTTGTCACCCGAGATCCAACAGTGGCCTTCCGGGACCTGGATGAAGGCTTGTGAGAAGGAGTCACTGGTATGGGCACACCATTGATGGCAACAGTAGTCCGTTGTCAAAGGAGTGAATGTCATTCCCGGGGCTGACGTACCTGGATCATCAATTCCTCTCCAGGGTCACCAGGTGTTCCGATAGATACATAGTCACCCGGCATACCCGTAACACGCTTGACTCCCCACTGGTTGGTGAAGACGGGGATACGGTAGACGACGAGGTCGCCGATGGAGACTCCACGACCGTACCGCCGGGTGTGGTCGCAGAGGATCCAGTCGCCATCAACAGTGAAGGTGGGGAGCATCGAGGGGCCCTGAGCTGGACTGACGGTGTAGCCGTGGGTGAGACCAAGATGGACGAGACAGGCGGCCTTGAGGAAGGATATTGAGGTGCGCACGGGGTGGCGCGTGAAGTGAAAGGAGGCCATTGGGGGAGGAGGAGGAGGAGGATGGGGGGAGATGATATGGGATTGCCCCCGGATGGGGCCCGGGACTAACTGAGGAGATGTTGAGTGTTGAGGGTACACGATTATGAAGCCATTGGGTTTGATATGAGTCGAGGTTGGAGGTTGGAGCTGGATCTTGAGATCTGGTGAGCTGGTGATGCTTTGATTGGCTGGATACTGGAACCCAGCTGGATGCAATTGCCAATATCTCATCACGTGATGACATGAGGAGCAATGCTTGACGCTTCTGCCGAAACCAACCGCCCTCTCAACACCCTTCACATTCAGCAGATCTCCCCGCAGACAACCAATTGTGGGAGATTCTGTCATCTAACGCTTCTCACTACCTTGACGCTCATTTCTCAAACCCCCTCCGCGCGACTATGAGCAGCCTATCATGCTTCCAAGGCTCCCGTCGAGCTCTCTACAGGGTCTTCGTCTCCCCGCTTGAGCGTCATGAAGCTCTCCTCACGCGCCAGCTCCTCCCCCTTGTTCACGGCCACTCCGCCCCCGCTGTGCGCACACCATCCCCGTCCTTCCATCAGACTCGCTCCTTCATTGCTTCCAGCCAGCGATTCGGGACTAGACCCTGGACACCTCGGCGACCTGTTCGGAGGCAGTATGATGATCCCTATGGGGATGCTGGCAGGAATGAAGACCAGATAGGCCGCTTCACTACGAAGGATGTCTATGCCAAGTCTGGTCGTGATCGACTCCCCCAAGACTATGAGATTGAGGACCCAAAGATCATGGTCCTCGACAATGGGGTCGTTGACGGCCCGCTGCCGACTCGTCTCGTCCTGGACCGTCTTGCCTCCACCGAGTCCATCCGTATGATCTCTCCATACGTCCCCGCCGACTCCAAGGCAGGCACCCCCGTTGAGTACGCCGTTTGTAAGGTCGTCAACAAGAAAGAAGAGTACGAGCGTCTGCGCGAGGCCTTACACCGCCGCCGCATGTCCAAGGCCACAGTCGTGAAGAAGAAGTCGCTCGAGATGACCTGGACCATCAGTAACGGCGACCTGGCGACCAAATTGCGGAAGCTGCGTGGGTTCCTGGATAGGGGGATGCGGGTTGAGGTTATCCTCGGGAGAAAGAAGGCGAGGGTGGAAGTGGATGAGGCGGTGGCCACGGAGCTGTTGGCCAAGGTGAGGAAGAAGATCGAATCTTTGTCCGCAAAGGAGTGGAAGCCTGCAGATGGGAGTTTGGGACGGACGATGAGGATATTCCTCGACGGGAAGCCTAAGGAGCAGCGGAAACCCAAGGAGGAGGAGGAACTAGGGGTTTAGGAGTAAAGGCCCGCATGGCGTTCTATACTGTGTGGTCGAAACGCCACTTGCGGATGATAAAAGGGACTTGTTGTGAGAGTTGAAGAGGATTTGGCGCATGAAGGACCACACAAGGCCTAAGGCCTGGGACATCGTTGCGATTGTATCAGTAGTTGTATGTATGTATATCTGGGTATCTCTGCCACATGGGCGAGGTCTATAACAGAAACAGAGACACTTGGACACGAAAGAAACCCAATTCATCAAGCCGCTGAGGACATATTCCAGCACCGTCGTCGTAAAAGAGAAGCCAATATTTTTTGGACACCATAACTCCATCCATATCCGAAGCATCATGGCCGATTCGTTTCGTGGTTCGATTTCCGTCCGTTTAGAGGATCTCGTCATCGTCGTCGTCGTATGCTGGTAGAGGCACAGCAGCTGCTGTAGCCTGCGTCGAAACTCCTACCGCCGGCGCCGCCGTCAGAGTACTCTCATTCGCACCACCCATATCCTCATCCAACTCCACCGCATCCCGCCTCCTCTCCTCTTCCTTTTCCTCGGCCACCACCGCCTGCCCCTCCACCACCTTATTAATATCCTCCCAAGCCTTCCTCCTCTCCCTCACGACTTTCTCCCTGCCCATGCTCCTCTCGACCTTGCTCTTCGTACGCTCCAGCACGGCCTCGGCCATCTCGAGGCCCTTGTCGTGTCGACGACGTGCTTTGGCTGACATGCCGCGGCCGCGCTTGGCTTTCTTGCTGACTCCGGAGGCGTGCTGGGCGGCGAGGACGGAGGGGCGGTGAGGGGCGTTGCGGGAGGGAGGGGTGACGTCCTTGAGGGACTTGTCGGTGTTGATGCTGGGGGAGGTGGCGCGGCGGGCGGCGCGGGAGTGGATGGAGGGACCTTGGGGAGGTTGTTTTAGTTATGTGGTTGGTTGGAGAGGGGGGGTTGATGTTTTCAAAGCTTACCCTTCTTTTTGGCCATTTTGAGATCTGGTATAGAAAAAGTATAGGTGTTAGTGGTGATATTGGAAGGAATTGGTGATGTTGAATTCTGCGACGGGCCGGGTTTGGTGGGGGTGGAGGGAGGGAATGGGAATTTTTTGATACCCCACAAACCTGTAAACCGCTGACCGAGCTTCACCGAGGGTTCACCGAGAATGGGTGGATACGGGCCGGGAGTGCTCCGTACTTGCCTGCTGTCGCGACGGGAGGTAGGTATCCCTGTCATTCCTCGTCCTCCATCTAACTCCCTTTGAACAATTGATGCGATTTAGTAGTCTATGACAGGCTACTAAAAGCAATCCTGTCAAGATTCCGATTCACTGGGAAGATTGACTCTCGCTTGTGTTAATTCCCTTTAGTTCGACAGCTCTCGACGTCTCACAACATCTGGAGCTTTAATCCTCCAACATGAACTTCAGACAACAATGAAGCCCATCATTACCTGCGTAGTTGCAGGATTACAATACCTCATTCACCCTCAGAAGCTGGTAATTTGCCCTACTACCCTTTATTATCCCAAATTCAGTGCTCACTCTTATTGAAGGGCTCCATCGAGGAGACCATCAACCCTGACGCCATCATCCCAGTCACCCTGCTCACAACAAGTGAGATATTCGGTGATCTCGAAGGCATCTTGCAACTTCTCGATAGATACGACGATGTATTCAACCTAGACTTTGGTGGAGTGTTGGTTGAGAAACCCGGTGGCGGAAATTGGAGTGACGCTTCAGCTCAGCGCGAACTCCAATCTGCTCGGGAGATCTATCGTTTAGATCAAGTTGTAGAAATGAGCGATGATCTTTCGGAGTTACCTTCAGGACCTTACTTCCTCCACGGGCCGAATCTACATCAGGCTTGGAGATTGTATGATGATGAGTTGGGTGCCTTTACAATGGGCGTATTTCCCGACGACGTCAACCAGGCAAATGAGTATGATGCTTCACTTTCAACGGCTTCGTATGCCTAATACCTAATATTCCCCAGATTTCAACCTATGGGTTCTTTATCGCTCAATGGCTTCTTCAAGTCCGTCCCCGTTCCCTCACGGCTCTACCACCCCCGGCCATCTCCCCGCAAACCCCTTTCCGGGATTCGACTCTCCATCAGCGATACCATCACCCTCAAAGGTACTCAAACGTCATTCTCTAGCCGGGCGTGGCAGTTTTTATACAAAGATGCTGCGGATACCACGGCCAAGTACGCAGACAAGCTGCTTGACTTGGGCGCCATTATCGTTGGGAAGACTAAGACGGCGCATCTGGGCACGGGGAAAGAGTGGGTGGATGAACAAGCACCTTGGAGTGCTAGAGGAGATGGGTATCAAAGACTTGATGGGGGATCAGTGGGAGCTGCAGCGGGTATTACTGGTTATGAGTGGTTGGAAGGTGCTATTGGCGTTGATGGTGAGTTTGGACATGGATGGAAATGGATGAACATGAGGGCTAACGAGGACAATAGCTGGAAATGGGGGAGACATTCCGGAGAATGGGGTGTATTCTCTCACCCCATCTTCTGGAGGCGCACCTCTTCAGCATCCCCTGAAAACCCCACGGTAAGTCGAACAGCTTCAGATGTGCAGTTTCCGCTGACCTTTAATACCTAGGCTTGCGAGGCCGAGATTGCTTAGTCGAAGTCTCCAGGACCTAAGCCAGCTCGCCACAGCTTCCCTCGCAACCAAGTCTGACGACTCCAAATCCCCCAGGAGGATTCTATATCCCGTCGACTTGGTCCCTTCAGACGAAAGGCAACAAGCAGCGTTGCGTGACTTTGCATCCGTCCTGGCGGACTTCCTCGGGACATCCTTAGAGAGTGTAAATCTCAGTAAAATCTGGGAGAAGACACGTCCAGAAAAGGCCGGAGATGAGAGTATGCAAGAGTTTATGGGACAAGTGAGTCCCTTAGCTGCCAATGTATACAAGTATGCCACTGACTAGTGAACACAGGCTTCTTTTCGTTCTTGGTGCTACGACTATTACCACGCCTTTGACAACTTTAGAGAGCAGTACAGGGACAGATTCAACAAGAAGCCTTTTGTCGAGTCCACAACCCAATTCTTCTGGTTCGTTTCCGACTCTTCCTCCAGTCTACTATCTCGTTACTTACCCATAATTAGGGACCAGTGCAAGAACACCACTGACTCACAGCGTGACCAAGATATCCGGCGTCTTCAGGTCTATCAGGACTGGTTTCATCAAAACATCATGCCTATCAAAGCTGCAACGCCCGATGCCGAAACTGGTACTTCAATTATGGTCCTCCCGTGTGGGAACTCGTCCGCGCCAAGGTATCGCGACGAGGCTGCGAGGTACGTGCCTACTTCTTGCATTTGCTACTCAGAAGTTGTCTTGGCTGACAAAGTGGAGTATCTAGCCCGCCAGCTGTCCATGAAGGCATCAACGCCGCGATACTGCCTCTCATTCTGGAGGTGCCGCAACTATCCTTACCCTGTGGGTTTACTCCCTCTTCTTCTTCTCACCGGAATCCTCGGGTGCTAACGTCTCTTCGCACGCTTGTAGTTACCCAAATCTCGTACGATTCGCGGATTAGCGGGAGGATAGAGTACCAACCTATCTGCGTGTCTGTCATAGGCTCACAGGGGAGTGATCTCGCCATGATTCAACAAGTCAAGTTGGCGTTGGAGAAGGCAGGAGTGCGGACCTGGGTTGATGTTGGACGGATGGCTTTTCCTGTTGTGGAGGAGTCAATGGCTGTTGACCAAAGTGTTATGGGCTTTTCTGGTCAGCAGAGAGACTAACATCGCGTAGCTCTTCTGCGAGTGATAGAGCGTTACATCCATCTACCTCACCGTTGTCGTGATATCAAGTGGTAGACTATTCAAATATCCTCACCCAACTGCTGTTTGCCCGCTACCGCATATCCTTGACACAGCAACAACATATGTAACAACCTCATAGACATCTAACCCTAAACTCGCCCACCTTAAGCATTCCTATCCAACGTCTCCAAATCTATATGAGACCTCTCACCAACCGCCCTCTTCACCACCACCACCAACTCATCAACCGTCCCCAAGAACCGCACAAACGCATGAATCGCCGCAACCCACTGCCTGCCCTCCCGTCCAGCAAAGTACTCCTTCGCGTTCACGTCAGCTTGCACCTCACCACGTAGCTTCCTGAACTGCATCGCCCTGCGCACCAACGGCGTTGGCAGAACTGCCGGTAGTGGCTCCCCGGAGACCAACGAGTGCTGGACTAGGGTTAGGGTTGACATGACGTCTGCGATGAGGTTCTCGTCGCCGGCGCTCATTCGTTGCATGAAGTATGTTCGAACGGGGAGTGGTAGTTTCGTGAGGTATAGGATGAGTTGTGTGATGTGGATGTTGAGGTTATCGCAGAGACGGTTGGAGCGACGAAGAGTCTCGGTGTCGATATTTGACGTCGAGAATTCGTACTTTGTCTTCCTGATAGGTTCGATGATGGAGGCGAGAATTTCTTCGGTCGAGGCTGCCTCCTTCTCGATAACTTCAACGAGGTCATCAGGAGGTGAACGCCAAGACGTCGCCAATAGAGCATAGCGATCCCTGATGCTTGATATCTGGTCCGACAAGATCTGTCGATAATGCGTGTTTCCAGACAGAGGTCGGGGGAGAAGAGCAATGAGCGCCGCGGCCGCGGATCCAATGACGACGAGGAGAATTCTCCGCCAGAACACGTCGTAGCCAACACCGGGGTTGCCGTAACTGGGGATATGCGTGTCGACCCAGCTATACGAGACAACCATGTACATCGTGGACGTGAGCATGATTCCCGCAGTCAAATGCTCCGGCGGCGCGAACAGCCTCCACCACATCATCGCGACGACAGCAACAGCCATGATGGCAGACAACCCGTATGCGTTTCCTGGGCCAGAGCCAGCCCCGATGTACCAGCACAGCAGACCGAGAGCACCACCAGCCACGGTGCCCAGTAACCTGACGATAAGCCCAGAGACGAAGTCAGAAATATACGGCTCGAGAGCGAGTTGCGCCATAATCAACGCCCACAATCCCTTTTCCCGGAAGTAGAAGCCTGCAGAGGAGGGTATAACGGCAGGGACGGCCAGGGCGATGGTCACGACCAAGGTGCGTAGAGCGTGCAGGCCCTCGACGCCTACTAGGCCGTTGATGAAGGCGAGTAAGAAGATACTCGGTTTGCTTCTTGGACGGCTGGTTGGAACTTGCATGCCCTGGAGGAGCGAAGCCGCAGACTTGTCGGGCTTGGGTTCGGTCTTCTTCTTCGACTTTTTGCGAAACAACCGGCTCTTTTTCTCTGGCCGAGCTACCGTGGACATAGTCCGATTGAGGTCCATTGTGACATGGATGTCAGTCGGAGGCTCATCTTGGGATAGGATCCACGAGAAGATGCGCTGGAGACCCTTGGGTAGCCATAACTGACTCCTCTGCCGAGTCTTTTCAATCTCCAATGCCTTCTCAAGGATCACTTGAATATTTCTAGACAAGTTGATGGCTCTTTCTTGGAAGAGAAGACCAGCCATAAAGCCATAGAATGGAGGCGCGCGACGGTCGGGGTAGATGAGTTTGCCCTCGGCGTCGAAGAGGTGGGCGTGAGGGGCGAGGAGATGATGTGCGGCTGATTCCTCAAACTTGGCCTCTGCCTCCTTTAGCGATTTGAGGATGGATTCATGCTCCTCCATGGAGTCTTGTTGAGAATGCCCAGCCAGTGTCCGGACGGTAGCTTCGATACCCTGATCGAAAGCGTGCAACAACGGCATGACGCATAGAGACAGAGCGTCAATCGTCTTAGCCATCATTTCTTCCGTATCCGGGTGTCTTGTAGCTTCACGCAGATCGGACGCCCTCGCGATATGATAAGCCATGGGATGTTGCTCGCCGTCAGAGTCCTCCAGCGCGGCGGCAGCTTTCGTTAGAGCATCATCTCTATCTACCAACTCCTCCCAGGAAATGGACAGCTGCAACAGCTCCCCAAATGAAATCAAGACTTTCCTTAGAGGCTCTTGCAGGGACTCAATGTCCTCAGGGCTCCATTTGCGATAGGAAAAGTCCATTGGTAGGAACTTGAGAGCAGAGTCGAGGCGCTTGTGGGAGGCGGCGAGTTCACCCTTGAGTTGCTGGAGCCGTTTCATGTCGAACCTGGTGGCTCCTCGATTCTTCAGATGCCATCCCAGGGCCTTGATGTAGCCTTTCATTGGCCTTAGTAGATCTGTCATGTTCTGGAGTATGATTTGGGAGGTTGATTGCGGGAAGAGAACCAAGCTGCAGACTGCACCGATCCCAACTGCAATCACGGTGGGGAAGACGAGCAGTTTGGGGAATGTTCCTTTGAAGGTTGGAATCAATGGTGCAATGGTGAGATAGATATCCGCAACTATCAAGGAAAAGAAGGTAACGAGTGCTAGGTTTGGCGCGGCAACTCGGAGGCGAGCATGATATCGAGTTAGCTGTGAGATAAGATGAACACTGTGATGGAAGACTTACCAACAGGTATACAAACAGTCCCATCATGCAGTAGTAGGTAACCGTTACCCGAGTATCCAGCATGAAGCCCTCAAAAACGGCTATCTGCGCATAGTCCCCTTGGCCCGAGGCCTGCTCCGCGTTGGTCGTGTTCTGGGGCATCGATTGCTGCAACTGCTGAAACCGCAGCATCAAGTCGGCTTGAGGTCTCGTGGCCAGGGCAGCTTTCATTGTGACGACTCCCCAGGCCCATCCGAAAACGAGGCCGATACAGATCATGAGCCCAGTCAAGATGTAAATGAACACCACGCCGGATGGTGGCACGATAAACAGGACAATACTAGAGCGACTGTGAGCGCTCTGCGTTGAAAAAGAGAGAAACATACCAGGAGACCTGGAACTTACCATCCGAAAAAGCCTGCCTGGCCAAGTAGCTTCAATGTGTCGTCGATGAAAATGAACAGAGTGGTGATCCAAACTGCCATGGAACATTTGAAGAGGATCTTGAGGTCTTTTGCGTTGAAGTGATCCAGCCATTGTGGGAGTTTCTTGGGGCTATTGAAAGCCGTGAAGGATGCCTCATCACCAACTCCATTCTCAGTCGCAATCTCCTTGTCCCAACCCAGCCAACTCTTCAGCAGCATCTTGGCGGATCAGAAGAACTGACAAGACTCGGTGTTTTGTTCGTGCTGCGTGAGGTGGTGGTCTGCTAGCTGCGAGGAGAGGATGGGCGAGGTCTTAATGGCTAGCTGGGATCAACGATGCGGCTGCGAGTCAGCCCCACAGACACTGCATGTCCAATTTGCGGTCTGAGATGATTATGATTGAGAAGATAGGCCTTGTGTCACGTCGTCAGACTAATCATGTCTCGTGCGGTGAGACTTGGTGATTGTGATGGGAAAGATCTGCTGTCGGCTCGGGCCAGTGAGTAGGTAGGTAGTCGGTCGCTCTGTGACAACCTTGAGGGGGTTGTCGTATTCGCTCGCTCCGTCATTGTCTGAGAGGATGATAGTGTACACAATAGACGGGCTCTGGAGATGTGCATGCTATCTAGTAGTATATGACACGTTATCCTCCCTGGCTGTTGTGCCTTGCGAACAATTAACGGGAGTAGACCTGGCTCCGACTTATCGCCATGATGCGTCCAACAATTAAAAAGCGACAACGAGGGGGAGCTCAAGTGTATGGCGTTCCAAGAAATGACCAAGATGTAAGCAGGAGAAAAAGGAATTCGCGCCATTCGAGGCTTGACTTCAGACATCTGATGGATAAAAGGCTTGATCCAAGCCTTGTGATCATTCGCATGTCCATATTCGTCGGACTTGTCCCATTCTTCCGCTCACTCGTCTTCCTCCCGCTTCTCGATTCAGATGGATGTAGCTAATAATAGTCATCCCAGATTTCTTGCACCTTCTCCATGGTCCAAGACGTTTCTGGCCACTCCAAGGTTACGCCCTGAGGCTCAATGTCCTTGGCGATGGCTTCCAGGCGATCCCAAGGGAACACAAACTCGGCTCGTTTCTTTGCTGAGATGTCCAAGTACGGGGGAGGGAAGGCATCGTTATCTTCATCCATCGGCGGATCGAGTCCGACAAAGATCTTCCGTAGGGCGGCTTTCTTTTCGATGGCAATGGCCGCGAGACACCGTAGCCAAGTCTCTTCCGCTTGTCCAAACTTGATGAGGGCGTGACCATACTCGTATTTCCAGTGGATCGTCCGGAGACATGGCGCGACGAGCCCGGCGAGATGCTCTGTCTCGGTGCCTGTGGCTTTAATATTGAGTGTCAAATGTTCTAGGCATTGGAACTCGGAGAGGTCGAACCATCTGAGGCCACGACGATAGCGGGTGTCGATTTCAAGTGTCTTGAGGTGCGCCTTGTGATGGCCTAGATACGATGCTATGTTGCTTAGCTTATAGGGATGATACTTCCTCTCGCCGCTGAAGCCTTCGAATTTAAAGTGCTCCAGCTTCGATGCGCAATTGATAATATCCAATAGGCATTCCGGCGCAGCTCTAATGTAGTAGGATTTTAGGGTGTTCAAGTTTCCCGTGACACGTTCCGTCTGAGATAGATGATCAGCCATGAATAGGACATGCCCGGATTGGCAGCGATTGCTCACCTTGGGAAGCTTCCAGAGCTCCGGGGCTTGTTCACGCATGCCTTGGAATGTTATAGTCTTGAGGTTCGGGAACCGAGCTAGCTCGTTCCCCAGGCCGGGCTCCCACGGCACGCCGCCGAGGGACAGCGACTCTAGTTTTGGCATACTATCCCGGACGGTAAGGAGAACATCAATCCCGAGGCCCGAGTCCTCAGCCAATCCCAACCAGAGGGTTCTGGCTTCGGAAAACCAAGACAGATAGTCCATCGTGTGTGATTCATCAAAATGCCATCCGTAAGAGTTGCAAACGGCGAAGTTCCTGACGAGCATTCTGAGGTGTGGGTTCTCTGCAAAGGTCCGGTGAAGAAGTTCCCCTCTGGCTTCTATTTTTTTGAAACCTGCGTAGTAAGGGTAGATATTGACAGCTTCATAGGCTCGAGGGGTGGCTAGGTGGCGAAATCGGCGACAGACGGCGATGAGTTTGACGTATTCGCTATGGTCGGCTTTTTCTTTGTTTTCTCCGGCGAGTTTGAGGATGTCTATCAGGATTTCCTCGGGGAGTCTGCAGATGGGAGCTGGTGTGGGACTCATATCGCTCCTTCCGAGGCATACGGCCATGTTGCTTGATAAGAAGAGCGTTTGTGAAACCGCAGAGTGAGTTGGCAGGTTTCGATATCATGGAAGTTGCTGTCGTTCGTTTCATGGTTGCCCGAGGATGGAGCCCATGGTTATTACATACCAGGTGGCTGCCGTACTAAAGCAACGGCAGCCTGAACCGCTGACTCAGCTTGGATACATCTCTAACTCGACTTGGGCAATTGCGCCGCTCGCGTAACTTGGGAAAAGGAGATCCATCGATCTGTGTTTTCTCTTTTGGTGATGGTGAATGATGGAAGAATTGGAAGTCTCTCCTGGACTTTCACAAACGGAAGTCACCACTGCTGAGACTTCTGTGGCTCGGCATCTAACTTTTAGCGCCACAGCCCCACGATATTGCAATCACGGGGTCGCGTTCAACCTCAAACCACCTGACAACTATCATGTCTCTCAATGAAATGCCCTCATAACGGCTTCGCTTTCCCCCAGTTTTTCTGATGATGCTACCTGTCGATTTCACCCTGATCCCATATTGAAAACCCCAGCCAATAAACGCCGCCATCCGCGATAAACGATACAACACACACAGCTCATTACGTCTCACTCACCATGGCGCCCTCAACCCCAAGGCGTTTCTTCGCCGCCCCTATCCATCACATCCCCTTCCGCTATCTTCTCATCATCCCTATCATCCTCTCCATCGCCACCATCATCACCCTCTTTGTCCACTCCGATGTCAACGCCGCCCTTCTCTGGTCTCAATGCCACTCCCACGCCCGCCTCCCGGGCCTCAGTCGCGTTCCCGTCCTGGGGACCCCGCTGTGCTACCTGGTCAGCTTCTTCCGCGCCGCCATGGACTCTTTGCGCAGCACTGCCGTCATGGCCGTCGTGTTGGCCTTTGTGGGCGGCCTCTTGACAGTAAGTGGTGTCGAAGCTGCCAGGATTTGTAACGCGCCCAATGTCTTGATTGCATATCCGACAGGGCCGTGGTTGGTGTTTGATTTGGTGGGCGGTGCCGTTGTTTGGGAACTTGTTATTATTCCGGCTTTCTTGCATCGCGCGCGGAGTGTCTTGATTGAGCGCAAGAATCGCGATGAGGATGATGAAGGGGCTCAAGGCTCGGTTGAGTCTCATAGTCGTCACCTTCCGGATACCGAGGTCATCGCGATCCCCGTCAGCGTTGCCATCGGCTATATCCTCCCGTCTATCCTCATGCTGGTCCTCAACTCACCCGTCACAATCGGGATCTGGCTCTTCTTCCCGGTCTACGTGTCCCTCATCCGCCAGGCCACCCGCAAGGTCATCACTATGATCAAGAATGCCGACCCGAGTACCATTCACTTTGAGTCAGATCGGCGCTCAGCTATCATGGTCTACGCCCTCCCCATTATCTGCTCGGTCCTGGCTCATGTCTTCATTATCTGGAGCCTCACTCAGCCCGACGATCGCAAGGAGATGACGAGATCAACCATCATCTTTATCGAGATCGACATCCAATTCATTGCCTGGACGGTGTTGTACTGGATGTTCGTTGAAGTTGGATGGAAGGTGCCTCTGGCCACGGCCGTGACGTCCGTGGTTGTAGGCCCAGGAGCGGGAGCTTGTCTTGGCTGGGTCTACCGAGAGAAGCTCATTCACGAGACTGACGGTGACGAAGGTGAACAAGACGCCCCGGGACAAGTTGATGAAGAAACGCCTCTGCTGCAATGATTCGATCTTGTTCAGAGATGCAGGACACATTAGATACCCGACCTAATCGTCATGAGATGACATGAACCCCATAGAACCCAGTAATGACTAGATCTAGGATAGGCATACACTGTCTCTCAAGTAATGTTCAGTTAGCACACGCATAGAATAATTACCAGCTTCACACAACCCACTTCATGGCGTCACACAAACGCCAGACACCACATAGACGTGTCGTCACGCTTTTTACACATTCCAGAGGCCTCTTCCCTAAATGGTACAGGTATATGTTACAGATTACACAGAGTCCGCCTCCCACAACGCTTAGTCCTTCGGTAGCCGTGCCAATATCCGGTCCCTGATAACCTGCGACCCCACCACGGATCCATGCTGGAGGATGACGGCGCCAATGATGGCCAGCACAGCACCGTTCAGTACAACCTCGACACCAGACGACCTCAGCTTCCGGGTCTACATTACAGTTAGCATTATCCGCGTATAACCTTCCGTCGCACAGGGTTGCGTGACGTACCAATCGGGGCTTCCATCGCACAACGTCAACCAGACCAACTTCAACCGCCAACGCATACAGCTTGTCCTTTCCAGAAATGTCCCTCGGTCCCTCCATGGTGAGGTTATCCAGCGATTGGAGCTGCGGGTGCTCGAACGGTTCTCGGTCAAACTCATCGGGGGCTCTTGACCCAGGAATAGGTTCCTTGGCAACAATCGACTTGGTGGTCTCGTTGATGAGGGCCATCCGGCCTTGGAAGCTCGTTAGCATGATAATGACCCTCCAGCCTCGCGCAATTGTGCTTCAATTCGCAGACTCGACATACCCAGAAGCGCCAATCGGTCATTAAAGCCTCTCCGGCCTTGATCGAAGCTCTTGTGCGTCACGGCCAGCCACTTGACCTCCTCGGGCAAGAGCCTGCTCCCGCCCTGGCCCAGCAGGCGATCATACACCTCGTCGAGCTTCTTGGGGTCGTTGTTGACCGTCCAGACCTTGTTGTGGGGGAACTTGGCAAAGTCGAGCTGCAGCGGCGCCTTCATGCCCTTGGGCGTCTGGCTCCATCGCGGGAGGGAGGTGTTCCGGGTGTTGGTCTTGAAGGATTCTGGCGTCGGAGGGGGGGTCGACTCGGTAGAGTAGGTGCGCAGGCAGGGCACGAGGCTTCCGACGGCATGGCGGCTCCTCATGAGGCCGGAGCGGCAGGGTTGGAGAGCCATGGCGGGGGGGAGGAGTGGGGGAATTGGCCGTCTCGACGGGTTTGGTCGGTCTGGACTGGGAGTTGGATGCGATGCTTGGAGTCGCGAACATTTTCTCGGAGTCACGTGCTGTAGCCGCTGAGTTCCGCGGTCGGCGGCCCCACTCCGGATTGGCCTCATGGTGGGGAGGTACCTTCCTTCCGTGCTCTGCCATCCGCTCTCAAGGTTGCTATAGGTTGTCGTGGAACTCGAATAGTATTTTGCAGGACAATGATACAAACAAATTACCGTGAAAGGATTGTCAGATGATTTGCCCCTTATTTGCTTCACTCTTCTGCTCATATTAGGGCCAATCAGGTGTCTGATGCTCATCATAATCTCGAAGCCACTTACCTATCAACTTCTGTTGCAAGCTGTTGACAACCAACTCCCTTCTTGAATACACGTATCCCGCGCATCCTTCACATACGACCACAGCCACTAGGGAAATCTGGATCCCGTCTGATCTCCGTCCGATAAACTGGTGAGCGCCGAATTAGTAGCTGGATCGGTGACGACCAGCGAATCCTCGGTGTTGTATGTTTTTTTTGCTGCCTCCCGTCGGGTTCCGCTTAGATGCAGCGAGTTGCTACAGGTATTAGGGTATCAATAGGTCCACCTGCGTAGGTTCCCCGAGTTGGCATCATGAAAGGCCATGGTGTTATCTCACTGAGTTCCCGCGAAATGGGGATATGTAGCTACCGAAGTACCGTAAAAATATATAAATGAAGAGAATGTTATCCAGTTTTGGAAAACCAATTGAGCTTTACACCGTCTGTAATTCAAGCCAAGATGGAGCTACCTGTTGTCTGATGCCCAGGCGTTCCACTGATGTCTATTGAGGTCCGGGGACAATGCCACTAAAGTGTATCCGTAGTGGTGCCCGGGCCCGCTATACCAGAAGCCAAATGTCACCCATTGTGTGGTACAGTGCGCCACCTACTGTGGCCATCATGGAATCCCCCATGCACAGCTCTAACCCATCCCTGACCTTCAGTCCTTGAACCCCCTTGATCTGACATCTTGAGGACTTCTCTGGTCAACCTCATCACCAACCTTCAAGATGACCTCCTCAGAACCTCAAAATGACGATCTCCGCAGTCGACTGGCTTCCGTGCTCCCAAAAGGCCACGAATTCGGTATCTACCACATCTCGACTCCCCCGACAAAGACCGACCCCCTGTACTCCCCACCTCCTAACGAACGTCCCGAGCGAACGTACTGCGAGAACCACTTCCTCGCCGTCTCCATTGACGCTCCAGCGCCCTCCTCCGAGACGAATGGGGTGGATAAACCCGTAGATACGACGTCCAAGAAACAGGTTCTTGTGCTTGGAGTCGAGATTTTCATCTACACCACTGCCCGAGCTACCACGCTGTTCGTGTCAAAGGCCGATTCGACTGGTTATCTCAGCCTGCTCAACCTCCCCAAGGGTACCGCCAGTCCGATCCGCGAGATCTGCGCTACATTCGTGGGATTCCTTATCGAAAAGCGACGGAGAAAGGATGTGCAGTTCGTCGTTAGCTTGTTCGCGCGCGCCCAGGCGCAGTATCTCTTCCCAGGGAGCGTGGACAACAGCGGCAAGCATGTCCTCGACGATCGTGGTCTGATCAAGTGGTGGTGTCGCGTGCTAGATCCGCTATTGGGCCCTGCACCGAAGGATGTGGCGGCGCCGTGGAAGAGCTCAAAGGGATATCTGGTGGTTCCTGGTCTCGAGACATATGAAACGAAGGCGCTTACACCGAAGAAGGCCGACTCGTCGTCATGGGAGTTTGCACATCCGCTGGAGCGCATCTCTCATTACTACCGCGAGTTCGACTGGGTTCCGCCGCGATGTCTGATTCCCCATTTCCCGGACGACCCCAAGTCTCGGTTCCGTGATGAGCTGGACGAGGAAGCAGAGAGCTCCAAGGTTATGCGGACGACGGGGAGCTGGAAGAGCGTCAAGACGCTGGAGACATTCTGGGAGATGATGGCGTATAGGCAAGAATGCTCGAGCGGCCGAATGACTGGGTTTATCTGGCTGGTCTTTGATGACAAGGTCGAAGACGCGTCTGCAAAGTCGAGTCCCAAGTCCCAGGTACTGGCACCGCCAGAGACGCCAAAGAAGAAACGCACAGTCGAAATCAGCCCCAACACAACACCCCGGAAATTATTCCCGTCGAAGACAGACACCTCCCAGGCCCAGAAAATGAACGGTAGCAAGAAGAAATTCAAGCGGAAGAAGGTCCTGCGAGGCCCCATCATCGCGCGCCAGCCTCACATCAAGACTGAGCAGCGCAACTACCTCCTCGAGCGCCCTACCTCATCAGCGTACTACTCCTGGACTCCCGAAGGCCGCGGAGACAAGATCGTAGACGAGAACGACTACAAGAGAAGCTCCGAGCTGCTCCTACACCTCGACTTTGCGACTCTCAACAAGGCCGTGGGCAGCACCCGCCGGTGGGTCAGCGAGGTCGGCATCGGGAGCAGCAGATGGGGTGTAGTCGTGACCGGCACGCGGGAGGTCGCGCCAACGGCCCGGGAGAACGGCGAGGAGAAAAAGGTTAACAATCTCTCAGGGTTGGTGAAGCGGAAGCGCACAGATTCTACTGTCGAGGGCGTGAACGTCCTTGGGGAGGGTCTTGTGAAGCGCAACCCTCAAGTTAAGGGGGAGTAGGAAGGTGGGAAGGTTGTGAATGTGCTGTCTGCGGGGTTGGTGAGGAAGAAGCCGAAGGTGCTGTGAGGGTTTGTTTATTGCCTGAAGAAGGGAGATTGTATTATTTTAGAACTTGTCTAACTTGCGAGGCGTTGGGATTGCCATTCGTGATGGCACCTAGGTAGGGAAGGGATATTGGAGTTTCCGGCAAGACATGGGACTGGACTTTTAGGTGTATAACAAAAGATATGATAATACAGAGCTTAGTTCGAAGCCGCGCGGGATTGGATGGTGTTCCAACTCATTCATGATTTCATCTTTTTAGAAAACATCGCTATGCATTTGATGTCCCTTGACAACACCCTTAGCTGTCTATGTCTTGTACATGCTGGCCCAAAACGCCATATCCTTTCCATCATGAGCCATCTACCGTCATGTCCTAGTCATATACTGATATTTTGTATACTCAGAGCGTCATCCAACTATGTCCTCAGATGTTCCAAGTTCACAGGCGTGATGGCTTCACCACCTCCCAAGACAGCCATAATGTTCCGCATACTCAACTCCTCGAACCCCTTGTGCGTGTCCACCGTCCCACCAGCGTTATGGCACGTCAGCATCACGCGACCCTCCTTCGCCAGCTCCAGCAAGCCCCCATGCACCTTGGGTTCCTGCGCATGAACGTCCAACGCCGCGGAGGAGATCTGGCCGTCCCGCAGCGCCACCGCCAGTGCGTCCTCATCGACCAAACTTCCCCGTGCGACGTTGATGAACCGCGAGCCCCGACGAAACATGGGCAGCGTAGACGCATTGATGAGCGTGCCATCCCCGGCCGGCGTACATAGCACAACACAGTCCACAGTACCCAGAAGACTCTGCAGGGAGGCGTGGTGCGTCGCCTTCAGGGGCGCAACGACGGCGGCGGGCTTGGGACGCACGTCGAAGTAGTGGATGTCCATGCCGAAACCGTGGCGGGCGCGGGCGGCGATCTGCTGGCCGATGTTCCCGAAGCCGACGAGGCCGAGGGCCTGGTCGCGCAGGTTGCGGGAGGCAGAGGTGGCGTCGCGGTGGTTGGCGGCGAAGAGGGCCTCGTCGCCGGAGAGGGCGGAGGAGATGCATTGGGGGAGCAGGCGGAAGGTGGAGATGATCATGGCGATGGCGAAGTCGGCGACTGCTTCGGCGGCGGCGAGGCCGGAGTTGCAGTAGATGATTCCTGGGGGGGTTAGCATGTGTGTGTTGTTCTGGTGGTGGTGGTGGTAATAGTAGTTGTCCTTCACTTGAAGGCACCGTCACTTGAGTTACAACTCACAACTATAGCAACGCAACAACGCGAGTGCACAAGTGTGTAAGTGAGCGGCTGGATGGGAGATGAGAGACTCACCTCGTTCACCCAACAACTCCGTATCCGCCCAGTCAAACCCAGCACCCGCGCTCGCAAACACCCTCACACTCTCAGGCAGCAACCCAACCAGCTCGGCATCCCACTTCCCCATCTCCCCCCCAGTGCCCCAGAACGGACGGAAGATGGCATGAAAGTCCCCCCACCGCCGCTCCCGCAGGGCCTTGACAAACTCGGGCCGCTCCCGCTCCTCCGCCGACGGCCTCACGACGTCAAACAGCGCGCCGAAGCGGGCATACGTGTCCGGGTTGTACTTGATGGGGTCGCCGATGTGCAGAACCCGGGGCCTGGAGGGGATGGAGACGGGGGGAGAAGGGTAAGAGGCCAGGGAGAGCCGGTTGGAGGAGTAGGGTGAGTTGGGGTGGGAGAAGACGGGGATTGGAGGTGCTGGTGAGGTGGCTCGCGGTGTTGACGCCGGGACCGGAGTGTTTGTTGGTTCCGCCATTGCGAGCTGGGATATCTACAGCGGGGATGCGTTTGCTTTCTGTGCTATAGGTAGGTAGCAGGGAGGGTGAAGGGGAGGGAGGTCGTAAGGTGAGATTTGCGGTGACTAGAACCTAGAGAGCCGCAAGGACTTGGTAGTAAGGCCAAAGGGATGAGATTAGTAAATGAGGCTATATTAGTAGCCCTGTGGAGAATCAATTAATATTAATAAATTATTATAAGAATATAAATAATATATGAAATAAGCTAGGCTTAATTAAGTAAGGGACAGGATATTTGACACCAAAGCGGCGCAGCCTCCAATTCCGGCCGCACCACTAAAAGTAGGCTGCTAACGCAGCAACCCGACCGCCAATCAAATCAATGCCTTTAATGACAAGATCGCGATGCCTTCAATTGTAATAACTTCAATCTCGCCTTCAATCGTGCCTTCACTCGTGCCTTCAATTGCAATACCTTTAAAGCCAGTGCCTTCAATCGTAATGCCGTCAACCGGGAGCTTAGACGCCACGTTGTGGCGTGGACCCACATTTGGTGTGCCAAATATGCGGTTATACTCTTAGTGCCGCCCCAAGGGCCAGGAACAAGGCTACGATCAAGAATACAACTACAGTCCCAGATCAAGGCTCCAATGCTACCTACTTGCTCCGTATAATGACATCCTCCGACACTCTAATACCACAGTCGCCCGACGGTCCAATAACCAAGGCCAATTTGAACTGACATTCGTGATACGCCGTAGGGCCCCACCACTTTCGCTCGTTCTTCAGCTTCGCACCTGGGCGTACTTCAATATCGACTTCGTGGAGCACCTCCATTCCACGTCTCACTCCTTCGATTGATTAGCAATGAAGGACGGGTCAGCTTTGACACGGGGCACTCACCGTCTTTCCTGTCTACAGGCAGGTATCTTTTACCACTTAGCCAGACAATCTTCACAGTCCATTTCCTTTGGTCACTCTTCTCCAGGCGCTTGATAAGATCGATAGTGACTGGTCTGCCCACCTTGATGGTGTCTTCATGCTCTACCAGCCAACGAATCTGATCTCTTTCGAAGGTGGTTGCGTTTCCCCGGTGTTGCTCGCTGGCAGCAGGCCCTCTGGATAGCGGTTTCTTGACGACGATGCCATAGTTCGCTCGTGCGATATGTTCTCCGAGTGCGCGAGCCTCGGCTCCCAAGACGCTTGATCCGGCGACGGAACTATCCGTTCTTCTTTGTTCTTGACCCTTTTCTCAACTCGCCAACAACAACAGTCTCGACACGAAGCCGGCACCTCAGATCCATTCAGCATCCATCATCATCAGTTCCAGGGCAGGTTTCAAATTGTCTGCAACTCCATTTCCTGCCTGCGTCCATGACCATGTCGTCCTCCACCGCAACGCCGACAACACGATTCGTAACAAAGACAGCAGTAGAGACAGAAACAGCAACAGCAACCATGACAAATACGATCACAGCAGGAGGCAGTACGGGATTGTCAACCGCTGGCATCGCCGGGATTGCAGTCGCATCGGGAGTCGCGGCTTTCGCGTTGGTATTGTTGTGTTTCGTCGTCATTACCTTCCGCCGGAAGCGACCCCATCTTGATCTTGCGCTGCCTGAACCAGTCGCCGAGACGTCTCCCGACGCGCCGATTGAGTTATTGCCAGAAGAGCTGAGCCCAAGCGCTGAATTCGCTGGATTCGTTGGAGTGCCAAATCGCACCCTATTGATGGGAGCGGGCGCCAGAGTGACTAAAGGGAAACTCTTCTCTCTGGGCCTCCTAATCGAACGTCACGTCATGGTCCATTACCATCGTGACAACGTATTGGTGACACCAGACACTCTCTATGCGTCGCTACGTCAGCTTCAGTTGACTGAGGGTGCCTGTCGCATGTTTGCGAGATTGTCCATTGATCCGAAGACCCGATACGTCGCCATCCGTTCTTTATTGGCCCTCGTCATCTTCTCGAACCTCGACACCCGCTCTATTGGCTCGTTTTCTTTCCTGCCGCCGGCTCTCAAGGAATTGTCTCAGTCGCGACCCTTAACTTCCAAGGAGAAGCGGGATTCTCTTGGTAATCTACCCCCATCCATCCCTATACATCTTGCTCCGCGAACTCTAAGCGTACGGCCCAGATGAAACGGCTCTTAGGTCCTGGAACCGAATCACCGCCTTCCTTATGCATGAGAGCGGACTCAGACCCCTCTGCTGCCACCGCCGAGCGTGAAGTCCCAAGTCCAGGCGCTTGTCTTTCCACTCCAAGAATTTTTAGTCCATTTCACTCGCAGAGATGACTATGAATCCCTTCAGAACCAGCAGGCTGGCCTCGGAGGTGTTATGCGCCAATGCGTCAACTACGGTTATGAGGTCTTTTCGCATCCATGTGACTTGGAATTTACATTTCCGCAACAGGCAGAGGGAATTGTTATTGTGCCAGGCCTCAATGTACATTGCCGCATTGAAGGAGAGCTATATGATCCACCAATGATATTGTTGGCTCCCAAGGTTGTCACTATGGATCCCACGAAGAACTCGGCACTATCCTCATAGCGGACAAGTCAACCGAGTTATTCGTACAAGTCGACCCTAGGGCCTCTTTGTTGGATATCACTTCATGCTATGCTATAGGTGCACTGGTTCTAGGGAGGAAGGGCACAAAGTAGCAAGAATCTAGCTTTTTCACTTGATCTCAACTTAATTAAGCCTTGCCATTGTAGCCAAGTGACGACTGGTACTCTGGATGCAACGGTCCCTGGCGGCACATCCACACTGAACCTCCCCCTCTCCTCCAGTAATCAGCCATAGTAGAACCTGACTCGTGAGTCCAGTCTCAAACTCGCATAGGTCCTCATCCTATGGTTCGGTAAAGGGAGATGATGTCCTCTCGATCGGGGGTTCCATCTCGATCGGGGGGTTGAACAGGTCATAGGATGGCCGTCCCTCCTCATGTACAGGTTGTGCTTCTATGATTTTTGTTATCTGTTGACAAAGGTTTTGCACTTGATTATCGTTCTCTTCCATCTTTCGCTTCAAGTCCTCGTGGTGTCGGGATGAGCTGAATGTCTTTCTAACCCAGCGCATGAGGGCGGTTTGAGACTTGTCCTTGTTCACAAGTCTCTCTGCCTCCTCCAGGGCTCTCAAGGTCCGAGTTATCGTGCCCTCTGCGTTGTCGGCAATGTCGGGGTGTGTTCGTTGGAGATCAGGATACATATGGAACAGCTTCTCTAGTTCGTACACGTTGTCCTTGTAGCTTTCAATTTCTCCGTCATGGTGGTGTTTGAATTGGCGTTGGGAGGACCAGCGGCCAGCGGAATACCGGGCACCATTCCGCGAGGAACTCATGGTCGACCCGTGTCAAAGAGGGAAGGCACAACGAAGAGTGATAGAGGCAGCAGGCAGTTCGTAGCTTGATCAATCTAATAGAGACGATAGTAATCCTTGACCTCCTTCCTCTAGGTCTCTCATCGGCTCCTTTTATGCTCCTTCTTCGGCTCCTTCTTCGCTGCTACCCCTCATCTAGCATTCCTCTCTGTTGCGGCAGCTTGAGGCACCTCATTTAGAGCAGCACAAAGGATTTCTGTTGCGGCAGCTCGAGGCACCTCATTTAGAGCAGCACAAAGGATTTCAAAAGCGCTGTTTTATTCAAGTGTGTGTGGCTGTGAGCCACTAGGGGTGCTGAGGCGACCAATAAGGGGCCAGCTCCTTTCAACACTCTCCTTCGCTTCATATCGGCATCAAGGTCGCTGCGAAGCATCAGGCCTCCGCCTGCCTCCTTTATTAGTTCTTTGTCGGCTCCTTTCTTCGCTGCTACCCCGCATCTTGCATTCCTCCCCTCCGTCTCGCTTGGTCCCGCGACAACCCGTTTCAAGAGATGATTGAACTGAACTGGCCTCATCGCGACGGCCTCTCTGCCTGGGGTTGGCACAACAGCCAGGGAAGAAGGCTACAGGTCACAAAGGATTACAAACATTGGATAGTATACAAGCCGAATAGCTAGAATATAAGTAAATATACTTCTAATTCCTTGCTAAATAGATAGAAAGGAAAGAATAGGTACTACTTCAGTTAGCCAATCAACGTCGTCTATTCTTCTTGTTCCGCTCTAGGTCGGTCCCTGCATTTGTACCCCTGGCAGCCTTCTGAGTCTAGTTGAGATGACCTTCTAATTATAGATAGGGCTGGGGATCCCCGGCGGCGGAGCAACCTTTTTTGGCAAGATCGATGTGAATCATAACTGACTACCGTTGACTACCGCTGACTACCGCTAACTACCGCTGACTACCGTTGACTACCGTTGACTACCGTTGACTACCGTTGACGTGGTTCTTGGCAGCCAGTTGTCTCACATGAGATTGTTCAACCCATGTAGAGTTGACATGGCACTGTGCAGTGGATGTACTCCGAACCACTCTTCCACCAACACCCGACCTGCTTCAAGGAGGGCTCGCAGGAACTCTCCATCGCCGTGCGTGCCCTCTGTCCCCAGTCTCTCTCACATCGACCCTCAACAAACCCCGGACGAAGGACCCATCCGCAAAGATGGTCAAATCATACTACCTCGCCCCGAACTTTTCGACGGCGCCTCCTCCGGAAGGACCCATCAAGCTCGGCTCCATCCTACGCAACATCAGTGAATTCGAGCCTCTCAACCAGACGGTCCAGGCGATCCCCAAAGCGCTGCTTCACCCTGTCGACGAGAAAGCTGGATTTGAGATCTTCCTACACCAGCTTCACTCGGCCGATGTCAGTCTGAGGCCAAACTCTGGGCACTGATTGGCTTGGACACCAGCGCATCCGTCCGACGAACCAGGGACAGCAACAATTTGCTCTCGTGCCAGCGCCTGGATACCTTCGCCTTCAACCCGACCGAGTCCTACATAAACGAGAGCATCAAAGATTCGGATGTCGGGTCGTTCATGCGGTCGAGCAGGTGGAGGCTCCCCGTGTACATGGTGACGGGACTAAAGGTCGCCCGCGGCGCGTCGTCAGCATCCAGCACCAGTCGGCAGGTGACCATGGAGAGCGAAACCAGTCTCGCCCTCTCCGGGATCATCGACAAGGCAAGCATCAAAGCCGGCTATGCGAGCAGCGTTGACTAGGCGATGAAATGGAACACCTCGACGGATTTCATCGTGTCGTTTAAGGTGAGGAAGATATGGATAGACCGTCATGAGGAGGTCAAGCACAAGGCGTACGACAAAAAGGCCGTGATGCAGGATGGGACGTCTTCCAGCCGCGAACTGGCCTTCACTGTTCGATCGGACGACGACCTCACCCCTGAAGAAGTGGACGAGATGTTTGGCAACACGGAGGATGACATCTGAAAGGGCGGCGAAGAGGTCGAATTCTAGTGGCTCGGGGTCAATCAACCGCAAAATCTATTTTTGATAATGTGTGTTACTTCTTACTATTGTGCTACTATTTACTCACTCTCGCGTCGGGGAGTCAAAAACCAACCACTCCTCAAGTCATGGCAAACAACGGACGTTGATCAACCCGCCGGGCACCCAGGCCCGTAGAGAACTTTGTCACGGTTTTCTCAGAGCGCCCCTAAGCCAGTCACCATACCCGTTCATCGTATCCCTGTCTTTGACCACCCTCTCGGGACAAACGTAGTTGTACTTCTCCCGAACTCTTGAAGCCTCGAGGAATATCCGCCTCATTCCATCCCTTGTGAATGCTAGGCGGCGTAGTCTCTTGTCCTCTGCCGATTCACCGAAACACGCATCCACGAGGGTCAAGATATTGGCTGCCATTCCAGAAGCAATGGCCGTAGAGTAGGACGTCCCTGAAAGCAGCCGCCTGTCTCTGAGTGGCGAAGGGATGCTCACCCCCAGCGTGCTGATGTTGGCGCGATACTTCACCGGGTCGGGGTTCTCTTTGCAAGGATTCCCGTTTCCGTCCGTCGCATGAATGGCTAGTACCTTGTCCATACTCGCGGGGAAGGCCCTTGGGTGGTTTGCCTCGTTGTCGGAGATACCCTCAGCCTCCGCCTTCAAGATGGCATCCTCGATGCTTTCGTCCTCGTCCATCGAGGCGGAAATATTGATAATGTAAACTTTATGTTCCATTGCCCACTTGATTGCCTGACTTGGTCAGCTCAGCTTCGTTAATGAGGTGCGCGCCGGCCATAATACCTCGACGTACTGGTCTACACCAAATATCGCTTTGCCAACAGAGACCTTGGCGATGTAGAGGTCTACGTGCGGCGCCATTTGCACAATCAAGGCGGCTACTTCTATCCCATGTCTGTAAACGTCGTGAGAGTCGCCTCCAACAAATGACCTCGCGTCTTTGAGTGTTGTACCACTTCGCCCTCGCACTGCCCTGAAGTGCACCTCCCCCTTGTCCACTCCAGTGTCGAGGACGGCAACCTTGATTGCCTTCTTTTCCTTCAGCGGCTCGATCTTGCCTTCGTAGAATGTCTCAACCTGACACATGAATTCTTCGGCCGTTCTCTGCTCGTAGGATGATGGCTGCCTCTGCGGCTCCGTCCGGGTGGTCTGTTGGAGCTCAACGGGGGGTGGCACTTTGGAGTCTGCTGGTCGATTCGGGTTTTGAACATTTCTAGAGGGCCAAGTCCCGGATCTCCTGATGTTGTGACGCTTGTTTGCTCCGTCGCCTTCATCAACTTTGTCGATGTGGGATCCCTCTCGAGCTGTCATTTGATCATGTGTGCTGGTGCAGTCCCGGCCTAAGCCCAGATCCAACTCGACGGCGGAATTGGCTTTTCTGAAACTCGACATCTTTTGCGCCATAGCTCTGAGTTCTTTTGCTGTCTGTGGAAGTCGTATCAAAGACAGCTCTGGCGAATCCGCTTCGTCGTCAGAGGCTCGCGCGAGTGCCGCTTGAAGTCTTTGATGGGGATCCCTCGTCTTCAAGTGGCCGTCTTTGCCCTCTCTGACAAGATTCCCAAGCACATTTAGAAGAGGGCAGACGTATCTCGACAGTCGCCTATAGTCCTGGAATGGGGGTTGGTCGTTTCCCAACTTAAGCAAAGCCAGCCTCAGCTCGAAGTCGAATTCAGACCTAGAGTTCATCAAGGCCAGGCTTTTGGTCTCATTGCCGTTGGCAATGCTCTTGGTGATGAGTGGTATGAGCTTCCTCCTCCCCACAAACGCCCTCCACCCCGGTCATGAATCCCTGCCATGAACGAGGGTACTTGAGCGGTGCGCAGTCCATCCGCTCCTCGCACTGTTCCAGCCGCAATCCCCAGGGTGTCAGCACAAGAAGAACCTCCCTCAAGTCAGGTCGAACTAGACCTTCGACTGTCCAAGGGCGCTGGACGCGGTGTCACTCCATCAATGGCGCCGCAAGAGCTGGAGAAGCAAGACCTCTCCGAGTTGGCTCTCATCTGCAGAGACCTCTTCGACAAATATGCTACTCTTGATCTAGCGGGCTCTGCGCCACGCAAGAGCGCAGCGCGGCAACAGGAACGCTTCTCCAGAATCGACTTGGCCATTTTCACTCACTCCAACACATCACTCGACTGTGGGGAGATTCGGGCCTTGGCGATAGAGCAGCTCATCGTGCTACAAAGGAATCTAGAGTTTGGTATGCTGTTACGATTAACTTGAGAGCAACGTTGAACTCTAGAAAAGCTAACAGTGAATCCCAGCTGCTCTGCATGACACAGAATTCCCGGGCAAATCGGACGTTTTGAGCTCACCCAAAGATGCCCAGAGACGAGAATGGATCCAGCAACTGGAAGGAATGCCTTCGGAGGCATTAGAGGTGGTCGAAGCCACCATAGATCGACTGGACGATCTCGGAGAAGCGATTCGACAACACCCGACCCTCAACCAAGGAGCCTAGGTCAAAGACGCCACAGATGGAGATGGAGAGGGGAGTAGCCTCCTGTCGATAAAGCGAGTTATATAGTCCAATTCCCCAACTGCCCCTCTCTCCTTGCAGAATCATCTTATTGCCTCCGTCTTTCAACGGCGCGATTCCCTCCGACAACTGAAGCAACGGCAGCCGACGCGTGTACAACAGCCAACCGACCGCGGAGGGACTCCTGCACCAACAGAATCATCTAGAAGGGGTCCTGATTCCCCAGAGAGTCAATCGAGCCGTCAGTCGAGGCGTGACATGTGTCTAGACACTCCACGAGCCCGCTCCACCTTCAATTCCACACCCGGAACCTCATGTCCAAGACTCCGGGGAAGCTCGATCGCTTCATCTTCGCAAAGCAGCATGACGACCATAGCTGAGGATGATCGCGTCGACTATCCTGAGCCGCCCAAGGCAGAGCGTGGGAAGCCTGCACCCCAGTGCCCATACTGCCGCGAAGTCCTGGAGAGTTCTGATCTCTCATAGCCAGCCTGGAAGTATGCCTCCGTCGTGCCTATGGAGGATGAGAACTATAGTAATCTGGATTACCTAGACGCCATGTACTTGAAGACCTTGAGCCATATATTTGCCTTTTTGATCATTATGATCAGCGCAGTACGTTATTCCAAAATGAAGAGATATGGGCAAACCATATGGAAAAGAACCATGGGGAAAATTGGCCATGCAAACTTGGCAATTCCCTCAATAAGCGACAAGCAACTGGGACCCAGAGCAGCAGCGCATAGAAACTAGCGGAGTTCATCTATCCTTTATGCGATTCGAGGTCACTGACCAAGGGCGGGACATTACCGGACGAGTCTTGGAAAGAGTCTTATAAACTTGATAGACTGGCAAAGCACATTACCAATCACCTGCTGCGGTTGGCATTCGAAAGTTCCGGCAAAGTCGAAGAGAATATCCATCAAACTAGCCCATCTCTGTCAGGCGAGGAGATTTAGACCAGCTCTGGTCAGGATGCGCCGAGCTTGAGCCCCGAGAGTCCTAGCGATGGCGAAAGCGAATCCATCGTAGGCTCGGATCGCAGTTTTGACCAGCATGAGCCCAAAGTGTCTCAAGCTATCGATATGCCGGAGAATTACGGGCCCATCACCGCAGACGAGAGGCGTGAGTGTTCTGACGTGCCTACGGATACCCTAGACGCGACTCGCAAGTCGGATTCGGAGAGAGAGCTCTACAGAACTGCAGGAAAGGCGATAAACAGACCCAACGAAGCATTTCCCTTGCCAACGATGGAGAACAGGGTGGAGAACAGGGTGGACTGGAAGCAGGTTCACTCCAGCACCGGGTTCCTTGTACCATTCCGACAGAAATCACCAGATGACGAGGCAACAGATGTGGACAATGCCTTGGATCGGAACAGAAATCCCTCAGCGCTTTCAATGCACCCGAGTTCCCAGCTATCAAGTCCTGAGCATCCCCGGTCTCTCTTGAGCATAGTTGAGATGGCAACAGCACTCTTTCACCGGCGCAAGTATCGAGAGGCTGAAGATGAATACCGGAAAGCCCTCGAGTTACACGCCAAGGACATAAAAGCCAACGACCCCAGCATCATTCCAATCAAGGGCAACCTGGCAAACGCACTCGCAAAGCAAGGTAAGCATGATATGGCCGAGGACCTATATGAGAAGACATGGGTACTCAGCCATGAAACTCTCGGGGAAAAGCATCCGCACACGCTTTCATGTCGAAGCAACCTAACAAGTCTACTCGAAAAAAGAGGGGAGTATACCAAGGCAAAGGAAATTTATCGGAATGTTTGGGAGCTTCAAAGGACAACGCTGGGGGGCAACTATCGCGATATGCTCTCGAGTAACAACAAACTTGCCAACGCACTGATGAGGCTAAAGGAGTTTAACGAGGCTATGGCTATCTATAATGAAACGCTTGAGATGCGTAGGGAGAGAGAGAGAGAGATTTATTTAATGCTAAGGGAGCGTAGGGCGCTTTAGCCTCCCGAGGGGCATATAGTATGTAGAAGGCTATTTAATGGCTAAGGTAAGTTATAGGATATCTTATATATCTGGCCTAATAGCTAGGAAATATTATAATCCGTACCTATAGGCTCCTTTATTTAAGCTTATATTTAATCTAGGAAAGGTATTATAAGGTCTTAAAGTTAAGGTTAAAGGTTATTAAGAGAGCTCTTAAAGGGCTATTAGGGTTATTAGTGGAGAAAGAAAGGGGGTTTGCCGGCTTAGGTTTTAAGAGATGGTAGGTAGATTATCTTAAAGAACCTAGTGGTCTTTAAAAAGGCTATATAATTCTTAGGATTAGCTATTAAGTATAGTTAATAGTCCCTTATATTCCTTAGCTTAGGCTTAAAGATTGGCTATTATTGCTATAGTTGCCTGGTCTTCTGGCAATAGATGAGATACTCTGGGGCTCTTAGCCCTTTATATAAATAGTGCTTATTATCTTTATATTAAAACTGGTGATAATATTAGTTAAAATCGCTATGCCCTAATCTTATGGCTAGTAGGTTATATAATATTGGGCAAGGGAGGTTTAATTCCTTTAGGTAGGCTAGGGAGGCTATGAGACCTAGGTCTTAATAGCCTTGGCAGGTTGGGGCTATTCCTTCTTATTAGTCTAAGAATTAGGCCCTAATCTTTATCTTTCTTAGGCCGCCAATTCTAGCTATTATAGGCGGCGCCTGTTTATCTTCCGGTAGTATAGCTTCTGCCTTTGCTAGCTAATTAGCCTTCTTATTTCCTTTAATGCCCTAATGCCCTAAAACCTAATAAATCTAAACCTAGGTTATAGTAGCTAATTACTAGAAGTCTAAGAAGGCCTCTTATGAGCTTATTGGGGCCTATTTTAATAGTCCTTAGATAATTAATATATTATTAATATATATATAGATTTATATATCTTGGTTAATTTATTGGGCTTGTTGGAGTTTATAGTGGGCTCCTTTTGCCTTTTTATTAAAGACTTTTATTAGGCCGAGTTGGCCTTTTTCTTCTCTGACCTTCTAGCCTGATTGATAGATAATATAGCCTTAGCCAATGGCCCTAGCGGGGCCCTTTAACCTATTTAAATAGATTATTAGGTAATTGCCTAGGATTATTTTAAGCTAGGATTGGAAGGTCTTAGCCCTTTTTTCCTTAGTCTCTTTCTTTGCTAGTGTTATTGGAGGCGGTATATATCTCTTAGATAGTAGCTTTAGGCATAGGGGTTTAGGAAATAGTTTAGCTACTTGCTATATTCTTATTTGCGCTAGCTAAAGCTCTTTATAGCCCTTATCGCGAGGAAAAGGTTGTCTCGTTATCTTATGTGTTAGAGGGTAGTCTTTATTAATAGACCTAAGCCGTTAGCTTAGTCTTAGCTAAATGCCTTTTAAGGTGATCTTTATTATAGGAATTCTGGCTTTTTTATAAAATATTGGGGTTAGGGCCGTCCGCTAGACTAGGAGAATAGCTTTAATTAAGGTATTAATAATACTTATAATCTTATCTAGTAGGTATTCCTATTAGGTTATAATAATTAGATCTAAGGTTAGGCTAGTATTCTATTTAGCCTTTAAGGTTCCTTTATATTAGATCTCTGCCTTATATAATAGGCTTAATAATATATAAGTTAGGGCTGCCTTTTTAAGAGAGCTTACTAAAGGGCCGCGTTAGGTATTGGCTAGGCTTTATAAATAGCTAATAACTATTCTTATTTTAGCTACCTATTTTTTTATATAATTTATAAACTTTAGCTTTTAATTAAATTAAATGCCTAGCTATTAGACTACTTAGTTCTTATTAGGGCAGATAATAAAGTTATATTCTAGCGCTAAGACCTTTAAAGCCTTATCTACTCTAGCCCTTATAAAGAAGATTAGGTCTACCTTATCTAAATTAAAGGTAATCTTATTATCTATTTCCTAATTAAGGATCTAGCGAAGGTCTTAGCCTAATAGATTAGCATTTTCTTAAAGAGTCTTTTTTATTTAAATTATATAGATATTATTTATATAACTAAAGTGATATATTTAATCTTTTAAATAGATATTTATAATATAAAGTAAAAAGAGAATTAAAGATAATAATAATCCTTAAGATAACTTATATTTAATAGGGCTGGCTAGTATTATTATATTATCTAGCTAGATATTAGCCTACCTATTATTTATAAAGGAGCTAATAAGCCTAATAAGGCTTTATAGCCAGCCCTACTAGATTAGCTATAATATAAGCCTCTATTTAAGGGTAGTATTAAAGGCACCTTATATATCTAATATTATTATTATAGCTATATTATAATTCTTTAAGGTATATTTAATCTTATATATTATATAGGCTAGTAAGTTGGTTATTAACCTGCCTGGTAGGGCTCTGGCTTATTAGGCGCTAATGACCTTTTATAAGAGGGTTATTATAGCGATCTGCCTTATAATCAGTCTCTCGAGCCTTTTACTAAGGTAGGAGAATAAGGTAATTAGTCTCTAGGACTGGATATTTATATAATCCTTCTTTCCCGGTTTCTTTATTATTATAACCTTAGCTATATAAAAGGCTCTTAGGAAATATTTAACCTTAAGGTAGGCTTAGAATAGCTATTATATTAGGTCTTAGATTATACTCTAATAGGCCTTAAGTAGCCGGATTGAGATATTATTTATGCCTAGGGATATACTTTTAATCTAAATAATAGCTATGGCTATTTCTTTATATAAGATGTGATATTACTATGGTAGCTGTCTCTATGGCATGCTAGGGATTATAAGAGGGTCTATTTCTAAGTTTTTATTACTCTCTTATCTCTTAAGTAGAGCTTACTTAAGTATATTAGCCTTCTTTATAATATTTATAATAACCCTTTTATTTTAAATTAAAGGCGGGGAGCTAATAGTTAGATTAAGCTTATGCTATTAAATAATCTTATAGAGTTTCTTATTTAATTTAATCCTATTAATCTAGCCCTACTAATAGCTAGCTTTTTCCTTCTATATAATCTAAAGGAAGTTCTTATATTCTTCTAGTAGGATATTCCTTAGGTTCTTTTTATGGGCCTTATAGTAGGTCTTCTAGGCCTTATAGCTTTTCTCTAACTATTATAACGCGCTGTGGTTATTCTGGCCTGGCTGGTTCTAAATAGTCTATATAGTATTTGCTAGGGTGGCTATTATTATAGCTATAGCTATATCTAGGTTTGATATATTTAGGGCCCTTAGTATTTAAGGTAGGCTATTAATATCTAATTTAATAAGATTAGTAAAGGTCTCTAGCTTATTATTTAAAATAGCCGGTCTTCTCTATTTAATATAAATGCCTTATAGCTATAGGATTATTATTAGGATGCCCTTATAATCCCTCTTTAGGTAAAGCCGGCCTATTATTCTAGCTATTATATATAGGATGTTTGAGAAGGCTAGGTTAATTATATAACCCCTATCTTATATTAATATGCCCGCTTTACTAATATAATTGAGCTATTGGTCTAAGGCCTAAGCCGCTATCTCTAGGCTATTATTCCTCGTCTATTTAGCCACTAGGTCTTAAGATTTATATTAGCTATTAAAATCCCTAGTAATAAGACATTATAGTGGCGCTGAGAGGTTTAATAATAGTCTTATTACTTAGTTTAATAGGCTATATGGTTATTTATAAATATTAATAATTATATAGCCACTAATCTCTAGTTATAATAGGTCTTAGTAACTATTTTAAGGTCTTATTTATTCTATCTTCAAGTGGCTAGACTTTCTAATATATAATATAACCCTTAATTGTATCTTTTAATTAGCTTAATTATTAATTAAAAGATAGGCTTTATAGCTTAGGTAGAAGATAAAGAAATTCCTCTCGCCTCTCTTTGCCTAAGGCTCCTAAATTAAAATAATATTAATCTAGTCTTTCTAGCAGAGCTAGAGAAAGGCCGAGTTTGCTATAGCTATTTTATTAATATTGCCTTAAGCTATTTATAGAGAGGTCTATTAGGTAGAGCGATTTCTTTTATACCTTTTTATTTATAAGGGAGGAAAAGGTATTTATAATATTATAATTCTTTTATGAAAGGTCTTAGTTATGGCATTGGCTATAAGCTGGCTATATATTATTAGCTTATTGGCTAGGCTATTAGTTTAGTTATTGGTCCGGCTATTATATATTAATCTCGATCTTTATCTTATTTTGTGATAAAGTAGAGGTTAAGGAGCTATTAGTTAAGGCCCTATAGCCTATTTTAGCTAAATTGGATATTATAGAGGTGCTCTAGCTGTCTATTTATTAGGCCTGGAGATAGCTCTTCTAGCTAATCTTATGAATAGCTATAAGTTCCTTCTTTATTAGAGGGATTATCTCGTTATTCTTTTAAATCGGCCTTGCTAGGTAGTTCTTATGGCTAATGGGGAAAGGTTTATAGTAATTAGAGTATTTCGGAGAAAGGCTATAAGGCTATTAATACCCTTCTTTTAAAGGATTATTATAAGTCTTATAATATTATTGCTAATAGTAATAATGGCTTATATAATAGCCTTAATATCCTAGGTTATATTATTAGATTAAGGCTTTCTTTTTAATCTATCTTGCTAATATATTAATATTAAATAGCCAAAAAGGCTCTATTGGCTAAAGAAAGGAGGCTATTTAGGTCTTTCTTTTTATATTAATATTCTAGGATATATATCTTAATAGTTATAGTTATATAAGTCATTGGCCTATTTATATAATAACTTTATTTTCTATTATTACTTTTATATTAATAAGGTCTCTAAGGATATTAAGTAGCTTATTTAGGCAGCTAGGAATAGTATAATTAAACCACTTAATTGGTAGTTTAACCTTTAAGGCCCTAAGGTAATATTATAATTACTCTTAGCTGGCGATTATCTTATTGTGGATTGCTATATTAATTGGGCGGATAGAGAATCCTATTATTATATTATGGATATTTAATATTTTAGTTAATAATAGGCTTAGGGCCCTATAGGTGGCCTCTTATAAGGTAAAGTTTTTTAAACTCTAGGCCTATTTATAATACTCCTAAGGGACCCTTATAAGGACCTATAGGGGCTCTGCCTTTAGCTATAGGCTTACTTTTACTACTATAGGCTTATCTTAGCTTTATATACTTAACTATCCTAGCTTATTAAAGCTATTAGTGATAGCTATTTAAGTCTTTGAGCTATTTATAATCTTAGCTCCCTAGCCTCTATAAATATGGCTTATTAGATAGGTTAGGATATCCTAAAATAGCTTTCCTAAGGTCTATTTCTCTTACTAGCTGGCATTATTAATAATATTATTTATAGCCTATGCTAGCTATTTAATTCTTTTAATAAAGATGCTAAGTTTAGAGATAAGGGGGTCTAGGGGCCCCTATCTTAGGGGCCCCTTTTCCCTTTATTAGGACTTACCTAAGGCAGCTAAAGCCGGCTATTTAGGATATTCAGGCTATATTATATATTTTCACTTTATAGGTAAAGAGGGTATTTATTCTTTAAAGAAGGCCTGGGGGCTATTATTTAATATTATCTAATATATTAGATTATTCTTATATAGCGTGCCTGGCGGGGCGGCTGGTATAGTGGCCGGCGGAGGGGCTAGCGTGGCGGCTATTATGGGCCTAGGTATTAGGAGGTTGGCCGGGTCTCTCGGGGGCCTTTATTAGGGAAATTATAATAAATTATATATAGGCATTAATATTAAGTGCTAAAAAAAAATAAATCAAGGGGAAGGTGAGATAAGGGAGATGTATAGGGAGGTGCTAGGAGAAGAGTATCTAAATACAATTATCATGCTAGGTAACCTCGTAAATTCGCTTTCAAATCAGGGGCAATTTAAAGAGGCAAAGGCAAAGTACTTGGAAGCAATGGAGCTTAGTATGAAAGTTCTTAACCGGGAGGATCCATATCTGCATTGGATTAGGATCCGTTATAAGGAAGCGCTGAAGGATGAAGGGGAATAATGGAATGGAATTTAATGCCCGAGTTTAATTCTTAATAGTAAAGGCCGCCTTTTCTCTTGCCTCTTCGACTCCTCTTCATCGCCGGAGTCGGAAGCACAAATGCAGATGCGAATAGTCTCTATCTATGCGCCCACTCACTCAAAGATTGATTGCCAATGTGGCATTAGCAAGAAGCCTTCGAGTTGTCCAGAGTCCACTCTTGCGCCACCCCATGCAGCCGCTGCAAGGCAGTTGTGCTTCGTAGGCTGCCTTGTTCAGCTGCGCCCTTGGCAAGGCGTCCAGAGGAGCTCTCAGTCCGACAGAATCAGGCTCTGCTTCCCCTCTTGACTTTTTTCTCCACTCCTCTCCCTCTTTCTCCTCAACTTTGTCATCTTTGTTTCCTCCAAGTTTCTCGTCACGAAGTCCTTCAGTTTCTTGCCACGCAACGTGTAATTCGATCGACGACAACAGCTCCGACACACTATGGTGCGGGGATGGGGAGTCCTCCTCCAAATCTGTGGGCAAAAGCCTACGGGGAACTCTCGGATGAGATTAAAGAATGCCTGCCGCAATTGAAGCCGGACCAGAATCCGTCGACCCGTCTTTCCAACGAGCAAGAGATAGACGAAATCATCCAGCTTGCCAAAGACAAAGAAGTCGAATGCAGAGAAAAGCGCAGCAAGTTCACGGTAAAGCTAGGAAAACGGAGGTGGGAGCTGAGGGAACACTTCGACAATCTCATCAAATGGCTCGACAAGTTCAAGGCAATCGGCGATGTTGCTGTTTCCTTCGACCCTGTTGATGGTGCTCTGCCCTATGCAGCTTTTCGATTCATCCTCCAGGTATGCATCGTCTCGATCACCCGTCGCCCCGATGCAGGCAGTCCGAACCTGACATTAAAATCCCCCAGGCCTTCGTTTCGGAGCAGGAACACGCGGACAGCATCCTGAAATTGCTCGCGACGATATCGCGCTTCTTCATCACTGGGCAACTCCTGGAACGTGTATATACGCAGGAATCCATGCAGGCCGGTGGGAGCCCGAAAAACGAAACACTCGCTCAAAATTATCTTGGCCATCTTCACGAAGAACTTGTTAGGCTCTATGCCGCGTTGCTAAAATCCCTAAGTTACTGTTGTCACCTCTACAACAAGAGGAAGCCCAGTCGCAAAATATCCGCCATCTTCGACACCGGCAAACCTGGAGATCTGCTCAAGGAGATTGAGGAACAGCAACGGCATGTTACGCAACGCGGAAATGATTGCGAGAAGTTGCGCACCAGCAAGGTGTCATCCGAATCACTGCAACTCCTGAACGACATTCAGTCCTCAGTGGAAGGCTTGAATGACCGGATCTCGCAAATGCTTGTGACGATGGAAGATAACAAAAAACTCCGCACTCTTAAGCAGATTTCAGACCTTCCATTCCGCGCCTATCACGACGAAATAGAGCATGAAAGGACTCCAGGGACCTGCCAATGGATCTTTGAAAGGCAGGAGTTTGAGGAATGGGATTACGCAAGGTCAGCCATAACTATTCTGTATGGAACTGGTGAGTATTGCCCTTAGACACATCTGGCAAGATTCTAAGACGAGTCAGCTGGCGCCGGAAAGACCTTCCTTACCTCGAGTGTGATCGACCATGTCGTGGGCTACGTTGGCGATGACGACGCAGTTGCATTCTTCTACTGCAAGAGAGACGAAGAAAGTCGTCGGAATCCACAGGACATTCTCCGCAGCTTAGTCCGCCAATTGTCTTCGAGCGTATGCAAGCAAGGCATGATTCACAAATCTCTTGAGGATCTCCCTAACAACCTCACGAGGAAAGGTGCGGTCCTTGACGTGTACACCTGTGAGACACTACTGTTGGAATTGGTTGGGGACTACCCCTCTACTACCATTATCCTTGATGCCCTGGATGAGTGCGAAAGGACGACAAGACGGCAGCTGATGAAGACACTCGAGCTCCTGCTACAGAAGAGCAAAACCCTGAAGATATTCATCTCAAGCAGACCTAATGACGACATCAAACGGCATTTTCGGTCGAAACCCCTCATCGAGATACAGGCAACAGACAACCGGGACGATATCGCATCGTTTGTCCTCGAGAGTTTGTCGGGAGACGCTCGCTGGAACGAGATATCAGCTAGCCTCCAGAATCTCATGCTGAAGACACTACATACGAAGAGCCAAGGCATGTTTCAATGGGCCGCGATACAGGTTCAGCACATCTCCCAGCTGACAGCGTGGGCTGAGGCACCCGTGCGAGAGCTGCTTTCAACGCTGCCCCCGACTCTCAAGGAAACATACGACGTGGTATGGGCCGGGATTGAGAAGAAGCCAAACTACGAGAAGAGACGGGCCGAGCGGGCCTTTCGGTGGGCTCTTTGCGCATTCGATCCCTTGACAACCAATGACCTCTCAATGGCGATATCGATCGATCCAGATACGGACGAAGTGGACGAAAGGAGCGGCCGGCCTACCGAAGATGAGATCCACGGCCTCTGCGGAAATCTCCTCGTCTTGGACAAGACGTGGGGAGTCTGGCGGTTTTCCCACTTATCGGCGCGCGAGTATCTTGAGCAGCACCACTTTGACATACAAGGATGTCATTGTTTCGTTGCCAAGGCGTCCCTCAAGTATCTCATCACGAACCTGTCATGGAGGGACCCTATATACATGGATAGGATGATCTTCCTACATGTGAAAGAGGTGGACAGGCCGGGTATGGAGGACGCAAGGCTGAAAGGACTTTTAAAACGATTTTTCGGTTCACTGGAATCAGGTAGTGAGGCCTACCGAGCCTGGCTCGAATATTTCAGGCCATATGGGTTCTTGGGCGATTCATCACCGATCTGGGACATGTGTGAGAATGGCATCTACCATCTCCTGTCCGATTGGTGGGAGGCCACCAACCCCGACCTGTGCAACGAGAGGGGCGATTCGCTCCTTTACGTTGCTGTGGAAAAAAGGCAAAAAACTATTCGAGACTTTTTACTGAGCAAAAGGGCCAATCTCGAAAATGGAAGGAGCTTGCCACTGATTGCGGCGGTCGAGAACAAAGACAGAGATGCCTTTGACGCTTTGTTACGGGAGGGGGCCAACGTGAATGCACTCGGCGAACAGCCCAACAGTTTCGGCGGTCGTATAACCCCCCTGATCAGCGCAATAGATATGTTGGAAACGGAACGAAAAAGGTGTGACTACTTCCTTCGAGAGCTGCTAGAAAACGGCGCCGATGTCAATCTGGAGGTCGGTGGCCAAACCCCGTTCGAATACGCCCTCGGAAAGGGGTGTGCAGACGCCGTCCGAGTCCTCCAGGTTGCGGGAGCAATCATGCCAGACCCAGGCCTTCATCTCCTGCTCGCCGCCGAAGGGGGTAACACCGATCTCATAAGAATGGCCATTGACTGCGGCGCCGACGTCAACTTTCACAATGGCTCCATCACGCCTCTCATACATGCCGTGAGCCAGTTTTGGATTGACACCAAGCTTGTTCAATTAGTCCTGGATTCCGGAGCCAACGTCAACCTTGTTCTACCAGATGCAGATCACCCGACCGCACTCATTCAGGCTATTGCAGGGTGCGCACCAGGAATAGTGGAGGCTCTGCTCAAAGCTGGGGCAGATCCTAACCTTGGCAACCATCGGACAAACCCTCTCTGCGCCGCTATACAGTCGGGCGAGTTGGAAATAGCTCGGATGCTCCTCGAGGCTGGGGCAGATCCGACTGCTTCGCGACCACAAGGCGGCGGGAATGCGCTCGCTGAAGCTGCATTCCACGGAAAAGTTAGGCTATGCCGACTCTTGCTCGATCATACAGCTAGAGGCAAGGTTGATGCCAATCAAATACTCGATGGCTGGCTTGAGGGTGCTTTTGTCGCTGCAGTCTCCGGCCACCTATGTTACGAGGAATACATGTGGGGGCAATCCAGCGAGGAGGAATCCAGCGAGGAGGAATCCAGCAGGGAAGAAGACAGCAACCATCTCGCCGTCATCCAACTCCTCTTTGAAAACGGTCTGAACACCTATATTCCAATTTACTCAAGCTTAGAGGCACTGCCATTGGTTGCAACGACCAATGGCCGGTGGGAGTACCAGCTCACATCTTCTCGACTGTTCCATCCGAGCACGACATCCCACCCGTTTGACGGGATTCCAGTCAACAACTGCTGGGCAGGCATCATTTGGGAACTGGAAACAGACCTCGCACCTCAGTTGCCTCTTCGATCTCGCCTTCAGGGCCACGGATTTCCTCAAAATCTAGCCCCCTCACTCTTGCTGGTTATGCAATTCAGCTCAGTTTCGGGGGAGGGGGAGGATCTCCTCGGTGCTGTGATGGTTGACGATGACTGTTCTACTCATGCCATTTATATCCAGCGAAAGAAGCCGCGGGGGGAGAGCCGGTTGTGGAGGATGGGAGCTGAAGGGACTACTCTGCTTTGTTATCTTGCGATTGTCATTGAGCTTCTGAAGTTTTTCGGATGGTTGGTATAGTCGATAAGAATCTGTATTCTAGCATCGGAGTTTAGGGTTTCTTCACTGGTTTGGGGGTTTTCGAGGATCCCGGACGTTGGAAACTAGAAATGCGCTACGAATTGGCGGCCACGCTTTCGGCCTCGACTTGTCCCGTTCAAGCCGGAAATGCCGGCGCTACGGCGATCTCCACTTCTCGGGCCAGATGCCGAGAACGGACGGGTATGGCCGTGTCTCTGACGTCAGTTCTATGCGAGGGGTTGTAATTATTCATCCGACTTTATCAGGGTTACACTGGCACTGGTTTCAGAGTGTTCAGCCAACCAAAGAGGGTTGGTTGTCTCAGCTGAAGCGGACAATCTGTCATTCCATACCTAAACCTATATAACTCTCTAGATACCCCTCTCTTTCACACCACTCACCGCTATCCATAGCATTGAAAACACAGTTACAACAATGGCCCCCAAGATCCTCGTCGTCCTCACCAGTCGCGGTCAATTCGACAACGGCCATCCCACTGGATGGTATCTAGTGAGACTTCCCCCCAACCTCACGTATCTACCCAGGACTCACCACTTTACAACCCGCAGCCCGAATTCGCCCACCCCTACTACGACCTCGTCGGAAGCGATGAAGCCAATCCCAAGGCTGAGATCGTCGTCGCCTCCCCCAACGGCGGCGTAGCTCCCCTCGACCAAGTTTCTGTCAAGATGTTTGAGAACGACGCCGAGTCGGTCAAGTTTCTCAACACCAAGAAGAAGCTGTGGGAAGAGACGAGGCCATTGAAGGAGTTTCTAGGAAAGTCGGCTGAATATGCGGGGATCTTCTACCCCGGTGGCCATGGGTTTGTCTAATTCTCATCGAGGGCAGATGTCGAAGCTTGCAAGCTGATCCGTACAAAAGGCCCATGTTTGACCTCATCAACGACGAGACATCCATCAAGCTCATCCAAGAATTCTACACGGCCGGAAAACCCGTCGCTGCCGTCTGTCACGGCCCCATCGTCTTCGTCAACGTCACCGTGGACGGCAAGCCCCTCCTGCAGGGTAAGCAGGTAGCTGGGTTCAGCAACTCGGAGGAGGACGCTGTGGACATGAGCAAGGACATGCCGGTGCTACTGGAGGACGAGATCAAGAGGGTTGGAGGGAATTACGTCAAGGCGGAGGAGGATTGGGGGGTGAAGGTGGCGGTGGATGGGTTGGTGATTACGGGACAAAATCCGGCGAGTGCGCATGGTGTGGGGGTTGAGCTGGCCAAGGCGGTTGGTGAGTTTGTTCCTGGGGGTTTTGATGAAGGGAGATGCTAACTTGGTGATAGGTATTTGAGATGAGGATGTTGTGGAGGGAGGGTGATGTGCCTTGGATGGAGAAGATGAAACGGCTGGAAGCCCTGAGAGAGTGATGTGAGTCTATATAAGCTAATGCAAATACATGACGCTCGAAGAAATTATCGAAACGAACTATGAATAGAGGATATCGTCGTACTCATATTGATTACAATGCATAGCTACCTTGTTTGGAACAGAGAGCATCGGGCTGGAAGAGCGGTTCTGGGAGTTCGTTTCAACAAAGGCTGCAGATTTGTCTCCGAGGACAACATGACTATCTAAGAGCAATCAGAGCATTGTCTCTTTAGCAAAATAACGCAATAAACCACGCCCTAAAATAGTCTCAACTCGTCGTATAATAGCGTCCATCCCCCTCTATCTAGTCCCAAGTTCCCACAACCCCTTACAACACCAACTCACATCTAAAACCGCAAACCTCACCTACATCGACAACACATACTCCTCAATCACCGGATATATCCCCTCAAACAACACACACCTCACACCCACCTCCCCCCATCCACAACAATCACCCCCGCCACCCCTTCCACCTCCCCAACATCCCCCAGATTCGCAACATCATACCTCCCAAACCGCCCCCCAACCTCCGGCCACCCCGGCCCTCCCCTCGGATTCTTCACGAACCGTCCCTCCACGCCCCGAAAGTGATTCGCCAACGTGTACAGCTGCGGCGTCAGGGGGAGGCCGTTGGCGTCGCCTTCGAAGGAAGGTGTGCTGAAGAGTAGGGCTACGTCGGAGCCGTGGAGCTTTTCGAGTCAGTGGTATTTGGGGGGGAAGAGGCTGGTGATTGAGGTGTTGTAGTAGAAGCGCCAGGTTGGGTTGTTGATTGAGGAGATGTTGGCAAGGATGCCTTGGGGCTGTGAGACTTGAGTCAGTCCTGAGAATCGAAGACGATGAACCAATACACTTACACACTGCCAAAAGAAATCCGTATATATCGCCGCCGCAATGTCAAAATCCGTCTTCAACTTCGGATCCTCCCTATACACCTCCAAGATCCTCTCCCTCTGCTCCCTACTCACCAACGGTTCCGACATATACGCCTCCACAAACCTCTCAATGCTAACATTCCTATTCACCAAAGCCCTCCCCTCTTGCGCAATAGTCCCCGCCAACAACGGAACCCTCGCATTCTTCCCATCCCGCTACCTCTGGGCTCTATGACTCGGAAGCGTAACATTATCAGTCACTGGCATGAAAGTCACCTGCGCCATACCCATCGCCTTGACGAGCTCCTCCCTTGGCACGTCACGCATGCACTTCATCTGGTCATCGGTAGAATTACATCCCACTATCCTGGCCAGAGCGTTCCAGTACTTCGTGTCCTGCGGGTTCGCCGTGGTGCCGAGTAGCCCGACGGACATTTGGCCTGAGAACGTGGCCGCGGCGCGGAAGGGAGGAGGGTCTGCGGAACCGTAGGCGTCAACATGGATGTCGACGGACATGGAGCCTGCGGATTCACCCCAGATGGTTACTTTGTCGGGATCGCCTCCGAAGGCGTGGGCGTTGGATTGGAACCATTCGATTGCGAGTTGTTGGTCGTAGAGGCCGAGGTTTGTGTGTTCAAGGGGAACATCAGGGGCGTTGGGGAAGCCGAAGACTTGTAGATTGTTAACCCGTGACTCGTGCGGGTGGTGTATAGGGGGACATGATACCATTGGTGCGGTAGTTGAAGCAAAAGGCAACTATGTCTTCATACGCAGCGAACCCAGACATGTCGATAAGTCCATTGCCCTGCTGCCACCCACCGTCATGAATGAACAGAACCACAGGACGACCCTCAGGCGGCTGTGGACTCACCGGCGCAAAGGCATTCAATGAACAGACAATCCTCACTCTCAGTAGCGTAATCCCCAAAGAAGTCTTTGAGAATTTCATCACCAGGCGTGAGCTCTAACCCCCAGCTATTAGCATCCATATCAATCTCTTCTATGCAATGCCAACCTACCATTATCAACAAATAGCTGTCGACAAGAAGCTCCAAACTCGCTAGCATCCAACGGTTCCGTTCAAGGCTCAGGTTTCTTTGCTCGACTAAAATGCTCTGGCTTCGTAGCGTATGGAATACCTAGGAACTTGTTGACTGGGGCGATGGCGGAGGGGAGGGCGGTGACTTGGCCGACGACGGGGCCGGAGTCGAGGGCTGCTGTAGGGCGGGAGGGAGTGGTGGATGATGAAGAGGAAGAGGAGGAGCTTCGTGCTCGGGCGAGAAGGGGCAGCGCGAGAGGTGTGATGGCTGTGGGGGGTTTCATGGTGAGGTGAGCGAATAAAAGAGGCACGAGGATCTTGTCAATGCCTTTATTCTGGGAAGTCTGAGGAAGATGAGACTTTATAAATTCCCTGATAAGCCTCATCCCATCTCCCTTACCGTCATACCCCCAACCCTCACTCACTTACACACCCCAATACAGCCTTAGCTACCTCCCCGCAACCCATTCTCCATCGTCACCTCATGACGTGTGCTAAGATTGCCGTCCGGACTCGGCCTCCCGTTGTGATATCTCTTCGAACTATCGCGTCGGAGACAATACGACGAATGCGAGCTCAACTAACCCAAGACCTGGTTCGCCAGCGCCAGTGGATCTGATCTACGATCAACATCTCGGTCGGGACTTGAACAGTGGCTTGGGACCAATAAACAGCACGGGTCGGGTTTGCATGATGATCTGCAGATAGAATAAGTAACGTCTTAGTTGCAAAAGAGAAAGCCGTGGGTAATAGACCACAAGTTGATGTTCAACCATTGCTGATCACGCCCAGGGTTGACGTCCCACAGCAAGGCAGAGTTACACGCTACAATATCCGGCCTATTTCGTAGATTTCGCTTTCGTGGCTCTTCCGACATAGACGAGAACTAGGCAGACGATAACTAGGGGTGCTCATATATCGGAAGAATAGAAAGGGTTGCTTACTATATACGAGGCTCCGACGAAAACTCTCACGAGAACAACAACTCAGTCTCAAAGGGAACACACAGAAACACAAACATCCAATCCCAAAGGCTCGTGAAATGCAGACAAAGCAATACCTCAATTGGTGCTCAACTCTGAAAAAGTGCCAAAAACGTACGTACAATACACAACCATCGCCCCTTATTAACAGGTTCCCCAGTGTTCATTTATCCTTTTGCTACAACACAACCAACCATGAAACGCCTCCCCAATTGCCCATCAACCAGAGACAACCACAACATGATAACCAACGAAAAGAAACAAAAAAAAAAAATGACTAGTGGATAGTCAGTCAGTAATGGTTAACTCGGGCAACCCCCAGCCCTCTTTGTCAACATATCGCCCATCGTATCCCAAAGGAAATCCAGGTAAAGGAATGCTCGCGTCCCGCGCATCGCAAGACTCGTTAGTTAGGTATCATCATCTGGATGGGACCCAGAACCACCCAGTCCTCATCACCCCCTCCCCCTTTTCTGGAGACTCAACCTCGTAGAAGCTCAAAATCAATGTCCTTGAAAACAAGACTCTCCCCCCGTTTTGTTGTTTTTGGTATCTTTTCCGTTCGAAACCCCTTCTCTTTTTTCATGTTTCCGATAACACTACCCTGCTCACTTCGTTGGGTTTGTGGAACACGTATCGGAGTGTGCCCCTATCCCATCTTAACGTCGCCATTGCTCTCGGTCTGTGGCAAGATCGGCTTCTCTTCGTCTTGGTCTCGTCGTCGCTTGCCCATCCGGTCAAGCCATTCCTCCGCACTGACAATGGTGCCGTCCAACACGCCGCTAACCTGGGCCACCATGTCAAGGCCCTCTTTAGCAAGAACCAACACTTTCTGCGCGCCCTCAGTCAGAGCAGACTCGCTGTCCTTGTCGCCGTTCTGCGCGTTCTTGTCCGACATGGTAGCCACGCGGAAACGCTGGGGAAGACTGGTAAGATGTCGACGGACGAGGATCCGGGCGTTCTCGGGGAGGGCACCGCCCGCGTACTTGGAGACGGTAAGGATTGCATCCTGGAGGGTCTTGAGGACATCACCCTTGAGCGTCGAGATTCGAGCCGCCAGTTCACTTCGAGAATGACCCTGCGGGTTGCCGTTGCTCTTTTCGGGCTGTCCAGGATTTTTCTCAGAACATTGAGCCTGAGGTGCCGAGGGGTCGGCTTTCTCATATTGCTCTAAAGTGCTCTTCAGGGCACCGATGACACGAGCGATGTGATCATTAGCCCACCTCAACCACCGCAAGCAATACTTCAAGCTTCGCAGACTCTCTTCGCTCATAGCAGCACTTAATCCCGAGGTCGACATAATCAGTCGCGATTGCCAAGCGCCGTTGGGCTTCGAGGTAGGTCTCGGCGAATTCTGCGATTCCGCTGTCTCGGTGTACGCTGGAGACCGCAACTCGTCATACGCGGGGAGGCTATCAATGGTGCTTGTTGTCGACATGCGACGGGAGCAAGCCTTGGAAGATGGCGAAAACGGCTCTTGCTTCACCCCAGCCTCACCCGGTAGCTGCTGGAGCCCTGAAATTTGCTTCATGCCTTCGCCCTCGAGCCTCTTGTTGCTAACCGGCTCATTTTCATTATCGACCTTCCGTCTCTTCTTGCCATTACCGGTCTCCAGGTCCGAGGTAGAGCTGTTGTGCCGCCGTCCAGCACCCAAGAACCACCGCACGCCGCCCTCGACCCCTGTGACTCGGCCGACAGAACCAACGGTGTTGGCGATTGGTGTCAGATAGCCCTCAACATACTCGGCGCCGGACCGAAAACGTGGGGAAAAATTCTTGGCGCCGCCATACGCGGAAGTTGCACCCTCTATGGTGCTGGCAAGCAAGGGATGGGAGGTGGTAAGAAGTGAGAGTAAAGGCTCGGGCTGCGGCGGTTGTGGTGATTGTGGTCGCGTTCGGTTGGAAGAATGGAAACCGTGCGAGGTCGGAGGGCTCACCGGGAGGGAGGAATTCCTGTTTGGGGGAGACGAGACGAAGTCTACAACCAGGTGTTAGCTAGAACAGGAGTCTTCGCATCGCGCATCGCGACACATATGTTGGGGGTACAAACCCGCTCGAAGGTCGCCAAGTGCCTCAGCCGCTAATCGCACATCGGGGTCATCGAGGTTGACACTGCTGGACCTTGCATCGTGAAGTCGGTCGGGAGAAGCGGCGCTGACAACGCTGTTACTGCTGGCGTCGAGGTCCATCCTAGCCGGACTATCCAAAGACTGAGGAACTAGAGGCGGGGGCGCATGATAGGAAGGAAGAGGATTCAATAGCGGCCAATGAGTATTGGGAGGGCTGAGAGCCATATCGCTGGTGAGGGAACTCAGCGACGGCAGCTTGACGTCGGCATCGGCATCGGCATGTGTCAAGGGCGGTAGCGGGGTGGGGAGTTCGGTGGTTGGCACATCCGGTAGTTTTATCGAGTTGATGGAGAGGGCATTGGAATAGGCTGGAGGTGAAAACCCCATGAGATGCGCTGGTGGTCGAGCAGGCGGTGGTCCGAGGAAAGCATCGCGAGACGAGACGGTCTCACGATCGCTCGTTGGGACAAGCATGTGATTGCGCTCCATTTAGATGGGCGTCGGCGATAAGACGGGTAAGGTCAATTGGACATTGGGACAGGATACGAGAGGAGCGACTCGCGGCGGGGGGGAAAGTAAGGAGCGCAGACACAGGCGTGAGAGGGCCAGGGGGTTTGTCGCTCTGGGGGAGTAAAATTGGTCGATCCGTCGATTATTTGGACTTGAATATCTTCGCTTTTGGTGGTGAGAAAGGAGGAGAAAAGAGGCGGAGGAGAAGGAGGGCAGGAGGAAGAAGGAAAAAGGTTGGGGGGGTTGATCAGGAAGGCGCGCCCGGGTGGGATGAGGTGACGGCAACGGGTTGCGGGCAGGAAGGGGAAAGCAAGGCGGATCGTGGGGGGTGGTACCTACCTAGTTAAGGGTCAGGCGCTGTCCGGGAAGCCCTTTCCTTTTCCTTCAGCTGCAGGGACCGGCTGAAGAGCAGGCAGACAGGGCAGGCCACTGGATGCACGGATTTGAGCGCAACAAGCAACTTTCGCTGAACTCCTTCGACCAAAAAAAAACCGGACCGGTCTTCAAGGGGCGGGCGTCGTCGTAGGGCGCGAAGAGGGAGCTTTTTAGTGGGAAAGCGGGGGGGGTTTTTTCGCTGGGTCCCACAGGCGCTGGTTGGTGGTTTCCGGGGAAGAAGGCCCGCTAGAAGCATGCGAGATGTTGCTCGTGGTGTTGCGACAACTCTGTGAGGAGCACGAAGCTGCGATAGAATAGCAAAAACGAACAAGATAGCAAGGAGAAATATCGTAGAAGAACGGGATGGGCTAAATCTCAACACTTTCAACGAAGCACAAGAGTCACAAGATTAACCATGACTTCCCTCTTTTTTTTCAATCTGGTTCCTGATAACCTTGAGTCCGGTACCATGTGCCCGTGTAGGTACCTCTGGCGCAATAGGTAACTCAAGGCGGCCCGGCGTATCTCCCAAGCACGTGTCAAAACCGGGGTCTGTTGAGCCACAGACGAGCAACAGATGGAGCAGTTCCCACCCAGTTTAGTTGATCACATGCAAAGGCAAAATTCACGACGAACATCACATAATAATATCCCCCCTCCTCTCCGCTCTTCTCTCTATATTTCCGGAGTCACCATCGCTAAGCGAGCTGCTCGAGTCATATACAGATTTGCTAACATCAACAACCTTGCTTCCCCCCTGGTTTATGACCCAATCGCGAGTTGTTGATAAGACAAATACGGAGTATGATGTTCTTGCTGATGGATGACCTCAAGCTCCAACGCTGCTTGATGGACTACGTATGGTGCCCGTCCACTTGCGCCCGATGATGCCTATTCAGGTAATCTTATCAGGAGCTTTCGAGGGATTTGCTTGCTTGCTCACCCTCCTCTCTCCTCATCTAGGTACTTCGTAGCTCCTCCACCTCCTCGGAGCTCGGGCTTCGCTCTTGTGCCTACAGCCATCCATCCACCCAATAATTCTACCCATCCACCCATCACCTCCTCTTAGTGCTCTTCCATTACACCCTCCATCCCCTTCACGGCAACACCACCAACTAGGTACCTACCCAGTCGGCATTCGGCCTCGCCTCTTGTTGGGGATCCGTCCAAGAAGTTGTCCTGGAAGACCCCGACCTTGGTCTTTGGGCGCATCGCGACGCCCGGGAAACCACACCCAAATAACATGTGAAGCATTTGGCAAGGTGTCGTCGTCGAATGGTGGCGGCAACTTTCTTCCAACAAATTTAGCTCCGTCGTTCAGCTGCTCGTGCTCGAAATGCACACAACGCACGCTCCAAGAGAGTTTCCATGACATGAATTAATCATTAGCGTTTAAAAACGTCTTTCTTCCTCAGGCCGAGGCTCCGGGAGGAATCCCCGACCATCTTCGCTCGCTTTACGTATCATGCCGCTATTTCTAGCTCAAGAGGATCTCAGAGTAAGCATCTCGATTGGGTTTAGTGGGGAAGCAGAAGCCGAGGACGAGCTTCTTCGGACATGACCACAATGACCACAAGAGAAAGAGGATTCATCAACCTCTCACGATGTTGCATCTGACGGCGAAGAGCATGCCAAAAAGAATACGTAGCACCATGTCTGTTGTTGGTTGACGATAACAACCAGACCACCAATTAATACGAAACCAATAAGACCTCGGTTGATATTCTCGTACAGAGGCACACGCATCGACGGACGCAACGAGGTCTGCGATGTCACCGCCACCTCAATGGCTCACGGGACCCTGGTGGTAGCTTCAACAAGCGTCACGGAGGTGGCAGGCCGAGGAGCACATTGCCACTGAGAATAGTCCCCAGGACGGGGATGCGATCGTCGGTCTGCAAAGAGTTGGTTGAGTAGAACAAGAATGGATGGTGTTCTGGTCCATCCTTGTCTCCCGCCCGCAACTCATGTTGGACCAAGCTCACGATCACGAGCATGAGACGTGGACGCAAGACCAACAGCCACCCTCAATGGTACCTCAACAACTTGTCACCATCACATGACAAGCATCAAAGATGCAAAAAACAGAAATGTCCGGTCCCTCTGACACCGCCCAAGCAACGTAAGTTGTATTACCATACTCGGGCAGTTCTTAATGGAACTGAAAAAAGTATCCCTCTCCGCATCACGAAATCGCAGTTTCACCAACGGCTCCGCGGCTGGAATGGCAGAATGCCACCCGGTTGTGGGCTAGATGATGGTCTGCACTGTCTAGAGGATGCGTTGAAAGAGAAAAGAGAAAGAGGAAGAAGAATTCTGCAACGCATTTTTCCCTTTTCAAGTTCTGAGAGATTGGTGTCACGTGGCTCTCGCATTTCCCGCTTGAACCACCACCACAGCTACCCCACCATTTCCGACGTTTTACCGTCTCGTCCGCGCCCTCCCCCCCCCGTCCCCGTCCCCAAATGATAGTAGCCTACCCAAAAGATGCCAGCAAACCTCCAGCTTGAGCCCAAGCCCGTCCCGCGCGATCAAGTATGACGGCTGCCTGCGCTCTTCTATAGACAACCATCTTTCTTATCCCTCCTCCTCTCCGACCCAATTCAGCTACCCTTGCTTCGTCGAGCTTTTGTATCCTTCCCAGCGCAAGAGCCAGTCATCCTCGTGCTTCACTCTCTCCGCTTCCGTCGCCGCCGCATCGCCAGTTCCAGCCCATCCATATTGTCAGCGACCTCCTTATTCCGAACCTCTTCGACCTCCGATCCCCATTTGATCTTGACGCTTTCTCTCCCTCCTGCGACCGTGGCCGCCGAATCGTCATCCTCCTTCTCCATCCTCCATCATGGCGTCAGCACTTTTCTTCCTGGATCTCAAGGGCAAGGTGCGACCTCCTATTCCCGTCGTCGCAGGGCCATGGCGCTGATTCTCTACCTCTGCGCAGACCCTCCTCGCGCGTAACTACCGAGGTGACATTCCCGTATCCGCCGTCGAAAAGTTCCCCATCCTCCTCTCAGAAGCTGAAGAGGACTCTTCCGCCGTCCCGCCGTGCTTCTCACACGAGGGTATCAACGTTCGTCTAACCCTCCCCCTTGCGATATACTGTCGCCGTCTCCACGCTGACACAGCTTCCAGTACCTCTACATCCGTCACAATAACCTCTACCTCCTCGCCCTCACAAAACGAAACACAAATGCCGCCGAGATCCTCCTCTTCCTCCACAAGATCGTCGAGGTCTTCACAGAATACTTCAAGGCCCTCGAGGAAGAGTCCATCCGCGACAACTTCGTCGTCATTTACGAACTCCTCGATGAGATGATGGACTTTGGATACCCCCAGACCACCGAAACCAAGATCCTTCAAGAGTACATCACTCAGGAGTCCCACAAGCTCGAGATCCAGGCCCGACCGCCCATCGCCGTCACTAACGCTGTTTCGTGGCGATCAGAGGGCATCCGCTACCGGAAGAACGAGGTCTTCCTCGATGTCGTAGAGAGCCTCAACCTCCTCGTCAGCGCCAATGGAAACGTCCTCCGCAGCGAGATTCTCGGCGCCATCAAGATGAAGTGCTACCTGAGCGGTATGCCCGAGCTCCGTCTCGGCCTCAACGACAAGGTCATGTTCGAGACTACCGGCCGCCTCACCCGTGGCAAGGCCATCGAGATGGAAGACGTCAAGTTCCACCAGTGCGTGCGTCTATCGCGCTTCGAAAACGACCGCACCATCTCCTTCATCCCCCCCGACGGCGAGTTCGAGCTCATGTCCTACCGCCTCAACACCCAGGTCAAGCCCCTCATCTGGGTCGAGTGCGTCGTCGAGTCCCACTCGGGTTCCCGCATCGAGTACATGCTCAAGGCCCGCGCCCAGTTCAAGCGCAGGAGTACCGCCAACAACGTCGAGATCGTCGTCCCCGTCCCCGACGACGCCGACAGCCCCCGTTTCCGCACCAACATCGGATCCGTCCACTACGCCCCCGAGCAGAGCGCCATCGTCTGGAAGATCAAGCAGTTTGGAGGCGGCAAGGAGTTCCTGATGCGCGCGGAGCTGGGCTTGCCAAGTGTGAGGGGTGACGATGAGCAAGGCGGTGGTATGATGGGCGGCTTTGGCGGTAGCATGGGTGGTGTCGGTGGTGTTGGAAAGGGCGCCAAGCGGCCAATTCAGGTCAAGTTCGAGATTCCTTACTTCACTACGAGTGGTATCCAAGTGCGGTATCTCAAGATTACCGAACCCAAGGTAAGCAAACCACTCAACCCCCTTCTTCTCACTTGCGAACATTCCACTGACCTCCCCCTCAGCTGCAATACCCTTCTCTCCCTTGGGTCCGATACATCACTCAATCAGGCGACATCGCCGTCCGACTCCCCGACGCCGTCTGATCCCCTCTCCCCTGACGGCCTAGCTACTCAACTTTTATTCTTTTTTTATCTACCACCCACCAGCAGCAACCCGTTCCTCCCAAACGGCGAGCCATATCAAAGGGGGTGGAGGACGTTCACACGCGCGCGGGGCGGGTCCAGCAGCGTCAACGTTGACCCGATCCCGAGATCCTGGTGGAACCGACGACGACGGCGCACGGCAAAGGGGGTTTCCGAGGACGCGGGACCTATACGACTATAACCGAGGTGAAGGCGAGAAACCCGTACATAGTGAGAACGAATGAGATGGACGATGTAAAGGGGAAGGGGAGGGGGAGAAGGTGGGAATGAAGAAGCCTGTGTGAAAGAGGCACGGTTGGAGATGAGAGAGCGTTGATATAACGAAAACTCATCCCAAGATGACTCAATAATAGACACCTTATGATCAATATCTACACTTTCAGCCATGATAACTCACGCTTACTCTCACTTACTCGCCATAGAATCTCGTCAAGCTGCCTTGTGCAGAGAAAAATCTCAAAAAGATGACATTCATACTTAAAAACCAAATTCGATAAACCCAAACACACTCGACACAGTTTCATGAAACGACAGGGGGTATAACACCATCACAGCCTCTAGCAAGGCCAAATTTCAAAAGAAAAAAAGCCAAAGGGAGAGACGGAGAGATGCCCAAAGACTGAAAGGGGGGGGGAGGAACGATAGGACCCAGACTCCAACGTACGGAGATAGGTCAAAAAGGGTGAACGGGAAGAGAGAGGTTAAAAAAAGGCAGCCTTCACACGCATATGGATGTACCTATTCTAAGACCGCGGATTCCATTCTTGAACCACAGCCTGATTCCACTCAAATCTTGCCAGGGCGTCGGGCGTCGAACCCAGCGGATTCTCCGGATCCAGAAACACGACGACAAGAAAGCCACGAGGTTTATCGGTCGCGGTTTTAGGGTCTAAGAGCCCATCGGTCAGTCAAACACATCCAAGTTATGGCGAACAGGCAAAGATAGTTCCACTCACGGCCCTTGGGTTTCTCTCTGCTCCTCCACTCCCCCCTCCGCCACAACCCGCCACTATGCCCTTCCCCCCCGAGAAACACCTCATTCACACGCTCATTGCTGTCCTCGCTGTCGTCCTTCTCGGCGCTCAGGGCCATGAGACCTATGATGATGGGCAACTCGCCGCCGAGACCGCGTGAAGGTTCCGAGCCGAAGGGCGAGCGGTACGTGGTGGGGATGAGGCTCGGGATCCAGCTGGGCGACTGCCCGGCGACATAGGGCCAGGGGGCGGGGCCTTGGCCCATACGGCTATCCCGCGTGGCCACCTGCGACAGGCCCCTGAGTTGGGCGTCTTGCGGACAGAAAATTCGGAGGAGGTCCCAGCCGGACGTCATCTGGATGGAGGGGTCTTCGTCGGTAACGAGGATGGGCAAGAGAGGGTTGCACGCGAAGACGGCGAAACTCTTGTAAGTCTCAGATCGCCAGTAGGTGCTCGTCTTCTCGTCGAACGCCCAACTGCCGTCCAGGTTGCAAAACCCAAGCGTCCCAAAACCCGCAATGCTCGGATCATCCCCCGCATTACGGTGCCAGACGTAGCCTTTGGCCTCCTTGACAGTGCCGTTTTCGTAACGCATCACCTTGCTCGGGACTTCTCTCTCATAGCCGTACGGCGACCTTGGTGGGATCAAGTTGAGGTAGATGTCTTTGTCTGGTTCTCTCACCCGCAGCTTGTTGACGATGAAGAGGAAGCTCAGAGGCACCTGCTCGGGGACTGCCCCTTTGCTCCGCCCTGAGTTCTGCTTTCGGGAGCTAGAGCTCTTACTCTATGGCGGTCATGTCAATTCGATGCTTATGTTTTGCGGGGCCTCGTTCTGTACATACCATTCTTGAAGACATGGTGGGTGGCTTTTCCAACTTTGTCTCTGTAAGCTCGAAAGGGAACTGGAACTGAAGAAGATGTTGGCGGTGTTGGAAACTTGGGTGTCTGGCGCCCCCCTCAAAACGACCGACACCAGCCAGCGGTTCAGCTGTCTCTTATGCCATCACGACCGTGAGCCCCTCGTGCAGAGCCTCAAGTCGCTGCCCAAACGGGCCCTTCCCAGGAGGCCGGCCAACTTAGGCTGCCATCCTATCCACCGGTGGGCGAGTCCCCTCCCAACCGCCGTCCTAGAGTCTCCTGGCTCTGGCTCGGTTCGACCAACGATGGTCTTCCTCTCCACCCGTCTTGCGACTTACCGATATCCCTCTAAGAAGAACTGGCTTCAGAACAAGCAAAACCACCGGACTCCCCGCATCATCATGACGTCGGCCGACATAGGGTGACCTGTGCTGTCCATCTCGTCGACGTGTGGAGGGGTCCCCAGCCTCGAGCATGTCCAGAACGGTTACCGATCCTGCATCCCGACAGCCCCGTACGAACCTTTGGCAGAGGGCGTCCGTAGGCTGCCTCGAGCCGTTCCGAGGATTGGTGCCACGCGGTTCCGCTGTATCTGCAAGACCGGGGGGATCATGTTGTGCAGGACAGACGAGTGCGTTTCCGCGCTTGAATCAGGAGCCAACCCTGGTTCACGGGTGAAGCCCAGGATTAACGGTCCCCCACACCCCCATAACCCTCGACTGCGCGGGTCTCCTGACGAACGTCTCGCAGGGAATCACGCGCGCTGGGGGCCGCACATCGGGCAGCTTGGTGTGGGCGGTTGCTGGCAATGGGACGGGAGAGGAGAGGAGTGCTACGGCGCAGGATTCGATATCTCAGACCGACTGGCCCTGGTGCAGATGTGGGCATCACGGGCCAATGGAGCTGTCTTTGACGTCCTGGGCCGTCGATCCAGTGTTGGCGCTAACACGCTTGTCTCGTGGAGTGTGTGCCGTGTGTGGATGTGGACAAGGCTCCAGGAATTCACGTTTTCCAGACGAATGATATCTGTTGGCCCCTTTGCAAAATATGATAAGATCGATAAGTCTGGGGACGGAACGGGACGGGCAGGGCGTTCGCGAAAGGGGCCGAGTAAGTAGGTAGAATGAATACCTACGAGATAGAGCTCCGCTGGCCCTGGCCAATGGAAATGGAAAATCTGGCAGTTAAATTCGCCAACCCGTTCTCGTAACGGTCTGGCAAGCCCATCAACAGAGAGCAGAGCCTCGTTATCCCAGTTGTGAGGGATATTCGAGTCCACACCAGTATCCCTGTAGAAAAAGCAATCAGGAGCGTCAGTCTCGGGGGCCTCGCTCGAGGGTGTCCAGAGAATCTCGGACAGTACGCGACAATTTCACCCCGAAAAGCATCCAGAGCCGAGTGATTCCGACTCGAAGCGACAGGGTGCCACATTCTAGCTGCAGCTCTCGAGTCGCGGAGGGTGGTTGCACAGCGAGAGACATTGCAATGAGCAAAGGATCCGCGAGACATACTGACCACGTCTCGTCGGGCTTGGGGCTTCCTCAAAGTCACCCTGTGGGATGCCGTATGTGGGAATGTTGTCAAGCCTGCAGGACCTTCAGAGGCTGATCAGTTGATTTGCAATCCTGGACGCGAATCACCTCGGTTCTAGGACATGTCAGCAAGCCCGTATGTATAATCAGTCCGCTAGTTTGATTGGGAGTGCAGCACACTCGTGCTGGCAGCTGTAGCAAGGTTTCGATGGCCGAGCTAGGAGTCCGCCGAGCGTCTGCCCATTGGAGCCCAGTATCGAGAGGCAAGGTAGGTAGCCGCGGATGGCGATCGACTGAGGGTATCGGACCCGTTCCCGTGGCTGTCTACCGTCCTAGAAGCCCACCAGCTTGGTTCTCTTGGGATCCTGTCGTCCCCACCGCCCACGCACGATGTGCTCGCCGGTCGTACATCACAGCTCCAGCTCGAGACGAGCTTCGTCTTGGCACTGATGGTTAGCATTGCTTCCCATGATGCAATGCCACGTCGGAACGAGACGGCGAACCCGACGAGGCTCGGGGACCATGACCACTTCCTCTCTCTCTCTCTCTCTGAGAAGGAAGTAGGAGCCGAAGGTGTCGGGCCCTCGTCACTCTCTTGGTCGATTGCCATACGTGATAGGGGGGCCTCAAAGCTGATGTCCGAGTTCCCCGCGGCTCAAAGCACCCATTTTTGCGGTCGGTCGGTCAACAACAACAACAACAAGAAGAGAATGCGTCTGTGTCTGTCCGTCATTGAAGAGAGTGTGCAATGTAAGAATTGAAATTCTGCAGAGACGTGGACATATTTAAAGGCGAAAATTGCGCAGGCGCCCGTGGACTGTCAATTGTGATTTTAGGGCTTGTTTGCCTCGTCGTGGTGAGCCCGTGGTTCGCATTCTGTCTGCCTGCCGCATCTCGTGCATAAAGACGAGGATCCAGACGCCCGGATTGTGAGTCCTGAGAATCCCAGTGACCTAATGATCCTCCTCCCAGTTCCCGTCAGTTGACAAGAGCCAACTACCAACTGCCGAAGGTGGTCTCGCTTCTAGAGTCCAAAATGCGAAACGGCAGCTTGCGAGAGATGAGCTGTGACTTGGTGCGGCGACTTGGTGCGCGTCGGCCTCATTGTGTCTTCTACTGCAGCCCCCGTTGTCTATCAGCCCGACAGCTTCGCCCTCTTTGCCGGGGCAGCCTCCTCATCAACTGTCATTTCTACATCATCCGATGAAATCGACGCCATCGCTTCTTGCAGGAGCTTCTTCTCCCCTCGTCTGACCTCGACTGCCATGCGTGCTCTGTTATTGAGGTCTTGCCTACCTAGAAGCTGCTCGTCCTCCTGTATGCTGGTAGCGTATCGCGAGACAAGAATTTGCAGCGTCTTGGCCAGCACAGCTTGGTGGATTTCGTCCCGCTTTCGCTTGTCGGGGATCGCCTCTGGCTGTGCTTTTTTGACGCCCTTGAGGAACGTCTTGAGCTGCTGTTGGAGGTCCTCCGGTATGCCTTCAAACCTAGCTGGACCAGGAAACGTCCCATCAGAATTCACGTCACCTGTCTCGCGCTCCAGCACAAAGGTGTCCTCAAATTCCTCCTCCTCCTCGAGTTTCTTGCGCTGCAAGGTATTAGCATCTGAACCAGCCTAGAAGGACTTCAGGCCTCACCAATTTCTCCAAAATCTTAGCCGAGATTCCAGAGCCACTGGTCATGGCCAACTCGACGATCTCCCAGGGGATCTCCACAACATCATAACGAGAGTGATTCTCCGTCACATAACCGTACCGCCTCAATAGCTCAGAGTTCGGGTGGGGGCCATAGTAGTTCAAGATCTCCTGCCCAGCTTTAATCGGTCTCAAGCTTGTCACTGTGAGAGAGTCCTCGCCGTGGTTTACGTGGGCCTGGACTGTCAGTTTATTTCAAATGCAAGGGGGGGGAAAACCTACGTTGAACTGGGCGTCGGCGTTCAGAACATCTGCCATCGGAACCATGCCCAGCATCGACTTTCCTTCCCTGTCTTCCACCCAGCCATCGGCCTCGTCGCCCTCATTCGTCTCCTCGTCGCCCTCGAGGTCAAAGGCGTACGCCATGATGGTGCTGCCCATCCGATGTGCGAGCTCAATGAGCTCCTCGTCACTTCGATTCTCGGCGCAAAAGAGGCCAGCGTTGCTTCGGATGACTGGAAGCAAAAGGCTGAGGAACATCTCCTCGGCATTGGCCTTGCCAATCTTGGAGCGCATGTGACTCGCCTGAAGCTGCCGGAGCTCGTCCTCTGACCAGAACATAGGCGTGTCAAACGCCGATGGGAGAATGTCGAAGTAGCGTTTCCACGATGACTTTTCTCCCTGGAGGTACTCGTACATCATGACAAGGATGAGCGAACTCCAAGAGTCCATCTGTGGTGCTGGATCGTCCTCGTTATCGCCATCCACGACCCTGTCGAGATCAAAAACCTCCGGCAGCTTCTTTGGCAACTCGGATGTTTCGACATTGACGATGCCTTTGCGAGGAATCGTAAACAGGACCGTCTCCGGGGGGATATCCTGGAGAGCAACTACAAACAAGGTCAATATTGCCCCGACTCGAGCATTCGCCATTCCACGTACTTATTCCACGACCAGCATTTCGGCCTCTCAAGTCAACTATTTTGATAGCATCGGAAAATGTTGCTCCAGGAAGAGCTTTGAACCACTGGAGAAAATTCTCACTAGCTTCATTGAAGCTACTTGAATCCATTGCGGATGTCAGAATTCAGGCGTCAGAACTTGATGTCTTTGGTGTAGTTGTATGGAGGGAGAGGCCAATGTCTGATGCGATTTTTCTGTGAAAGAAAAGAGCCAGATTGTTGTCACGTTGAAGTAAGGAGCAGGTCTGAGGTAGTTGCCCTAGATGAGGATCGTGAGTACAGTGTTTAAAGTGATCCAACAAGGACTGTGAGCACTGTGTGTAGAGTCCAGGGTAGGTAGGTAAGTACGGACCACAACACTGAGAGCAGTATCACCACAAATATTATCCATCATCTAACTAAAGGCAGGAGGAGAATTTCTGTGACAAACAATTTACTTTTGTCCTGCCAGAGCTTTATGGGTCAATTGGAAAAACTATTGCTAAATAAAGATAACTCGCTGACATGATAATCCGACGGAATGTGTACTATAAGAATTATTTGCTGCATATTCCTGTGTAATGTGTGAATACCTACTACCGCTTCTTTGAACGTCACTCCTCGTCCCTTTTCACCTTCTTAATCTCTCTCTTCTTTGGTTTCAACCAATCTTCCATCCCCTCCGGCCAATAAACTCGATTGTTCGGCCCTCCCATGCCGAAATCCTCCGCAGCGACGATCCTCTCTGGTACTTCAACGTCGTCATCCCCGTCGCCAGTGGACTTGTTGCCGTTGACCTTCTTCCCTCTTTTAGGTTTCTTCTTAATAGCCTTCCGCGACTCATCCTCCCTCTCATATGGAATGACGTCGTTGAAAGTGTCCCAGCCTGGGAGCTTGAAGCTCCTCATCAGCTCGAACACAGCCTGCTCCTTATCTTTCGCTTCAATCATGAGGTCCATGTCCAAGGCACATGGTGGTAGTGTCCTGACTCGAGCTGAATGCTTGCGTCGCTCCCGAGGAGTAATGGCTGATTTCGTCTGCTCGCTGTAGTGCATCTTCTGGGTGATGCCTTTTTTTGTCCATGTTTTCTTTATGCGATCGTACAGGCCTATGATGTCCAGCGTGCCTTCACGAATGCTGGGGTTAAATATGATGTTGTGATGATGGAAGTCGAGAACGAGAGGAATGTTTAATTCCTCGCAGATAGGAAGCAAGTCATGCACACTCCAAGCAACATCGTCGTTCTCTAAAACCATTCGTCTCTTGACGCCATCGGAGAGTCGTGCATAGTTCTCACGAAAACGGTCGAGGGTTGCCTCCTTGTCACCATATGTACCCCCCATGTGGAGGATCATGACAGCATCGCGGTCTAACTGCTGGGGCAATTTGAGTAGACTGAGTAGCTCGTCGTGATAGTTGAGGTCACGAAAGGCAGCGGCCACGACCTCCTTCCTCGGGCTTCCGATCTGGGTAAACTGGCCCGGATGTGTCGTCAAGCGATGCCCCAACTCGGCAGCCACTTTGCCCGCTTCAGCCAAAGCCTCGGCGGCAAAGGGTGCCAATTTGTAACCGTATTCCTCGTGACTGGCAAAGGGAAACATCTCGCTGCTGAGTCTCAAGAATTTGATGCCATATTTGTGATTCCACCGCAGCATCTTGACAATATCTCGGGCATTGGCAAGCCCAAGTTCTTGAAGATACTTGAGACCTCTTTTAGGATCGGCGGGCTGGCTCTTATCAGGTCGATTCTTGGTTGGATGCTCGGGCTGTGATGGATCTTGTAGAGGATGACGATGCTCTAGGATAGAGGCTATTCGACACGTCCTGGATGAGAAAACAGGAGGGTTGGCGGTTCGCAAGTAGGTATTTAGGCAGGCCTGTCCGTTGTCAGCCATATGACCGCGTGTGGCTGGTTCCGATCAGATGGACAGCAGCCATTTTGATTCAGCGGCCCGCTCACATAGCCTAGCCGCCCAGACCACGGTAAAGGGAGTCTGTCGCTGTTGACCGGGGGAGGTCTGTTGGCACCTCTGTCGACGCCATCATCCCCCGACTTGGCGTCGACAACATCGCCCATGGCGATATCGGCATCATACCCATCCAACGGTCCTTGCTCTTGACATTCCGGGTTGTTTTCCTGGTCTGCGCTGGGGGCTTCCTTTGGAGGTGTGTACGCATGCTGGCGGATGCTTTTGGTGATGGGTGATTCAGACTCGACGTGGAGGTCTGATGTTTCGACGGCGAGTCGTTGTGTCCTCACAGCGTTCTGTAACTTGTGCTGCATCTCGCTAAGCTCGCGCATCGCCTCCTTAACCCCTTCGCCCGTCTCCCACACGCCCTTGGACTCGCGCCTGTTGCGTAATCCCAACGCTACCCCCAGGGCGTCAGCCGAGGTTTTCTCAACATTCATCTTCTCAGGTAGTCCCTCGTCACCAGCGGTAACTACTGCCACATCTCGAATTCTTCGACTGCGTCTTGGGGCTTCGGGCCGCTGTGGAGGAGGCGGCTCCGGCCCGCTTCGCTTTCGTTTCGGCGGCATGATGGAAAGCCCTCTGCTGTAACGATGTTTTGACAAGGAGACAAAGGCGTTCGTGGCAGCAGCAGAGGCAAATAATCGTGGTCGCATGTATGTGCGCAGCTATAATCGTAGTATCATCTGGCACAATCGATATCCCAAGAAGCCAGTGCGAGAATACAGTACTTGTACACAAACAGGGGCAGTTCAGGAGTTTGAAGGAGAAACAGTGAAATAGGCTTGGTGAAAACTGGTGGCTGCTGTGTAGGCAGTTATGAATGTCTTCAGCCAGTCCCTGAGAGGCAAGTATTCTTTGGTCGGAGGAAGTTGCCCGGTAATGAGCCAATGACGCACGTCGCGGCGTCATGCATGTTAGGGATAATCGAGCTGAAGGCGTAACCTGAATTGCTGCGAGAGCGTTTCTAGGGGGGGCGACATTGAAAAGAGCAGCGAAGCGTCGTGTTTGGGTGCACAAGGACGGGAACAATTGGCTGGGAAGAGAGTCCTGGGGATTGTCCAGATAGCATGTACTGCTCTGCCCCGTGTCTAGGGCGCGCTGCTCAACATTGTACAAAGTAGGTACCTACTCCGTGCCCCGAGGAAATGGAACGAACAAAATTGTTGTATCGCGGACGCTAGGGGGGCGATAGGGGAGACGAACGATCCATGACCGAAATTCTCGATCCAAGTGTCCATGATGGTGATGAAGTCATCGTCATCTGAGTGAGGCGTGGGAGAAACTCGATCGCCGATCCGTGCCCGGGATCTTGGGTAGGTACGTACTGTCGTGGACGCTCCCCACTGGACGCGCTCTTTCATCTCCCGTTCCACAATGAAGAAATTGCAAGTTGTTTTGGCAATGATCAACCTGCGGAAGAGGAGTACAAGCGACGGAGGGAGGTACGTGCTCTTTTTTTCTGTTTTTCAATGAAAGGGGAGAGAAAATCCAATCATACTCGTCGGACTTGGTTCGTCCGCTTGGGCTGGTGTCGAAGCTGGCGTGTCGGGAGCTGGCTAGTGACGTTGTGGTTGGTGAATGCATCATGTCGTTGAACAAACAGGTACCACTTCATACACCAATAAACTAGCAAGCTAGATGTCGCATAGTCCGGTTGTAGTTAGTGGTACTCTGTAGGTTGCCAGCTGACACGCGGTTGATGAACTTGGGGAAGATTGGCGAGTTGATAGTGCGTCGTTCCGGGACGAGTCAAGAGACGACTGAGTCGAAGTCCTTCTTCTGAGCTTCATCAATGGAAGTCACTCGCTGCTGACTGATTCAGATCAGAAAACGGGCTGCACGGGTGTGGTGGTGGTTTGATCCCGTTGCGGCTTGGCCGTATAATACCGCGCTCGACAAACCGGGCAGTCGTATCGCTTGATTAGGAACCATGACGAGAGACACTTGGAGTGGAATGAGTGGCCGCAAATGTTTAATGTCAGAATGTCATCATCGCCTTCGCGACTGGTGTTCGTGGTGTTGATTTCAGAGAGCTCTGTTCCGGTCTCTGGCTGGCCTGCCTCGATGCTGTCGCGTGCCACTTGGCTTGCCGATGAGGGGTGTGTGATGGTCGTCACCTTCGCAACATCTTCAAGTGCTGGGCGTGGGTTGTCCCCTGCCGTATGGGCCGGCTCCGGTATCAAGGGACCGATGCAGATTGGACTGTGGAGAATGTCAGTCATGGTAATCCGGGGAAACGCCCGGGACGGACCCGTGAGACCGGGATCGGTGGGAAGCAGGCCTCCCGGAGGACCCCGCGGGTTGCACATACCATTCTCCGAACTCGGGTCGTGGGATGGCCGCCTCAGTATCAATGTCTTCAGGATGCTCGGTCTGCTGGCCGACAGATGAGCAGGTTGTCACGGCGTTGAGCTTTTGGCGCGCCCGATCCAGCTGACTCGGACGGGGACTTCCAGCGTCGGTCTTGTTACCTGAGCATCCCAAACAGCAGCTGCAACATTTGACATAAAATTAGCCTAAGGGCTTCATAACGGAGAGGGGACTGCGGGGCCAAAAGGGAACTATACACAACGGACAGGGCCAGGAAAACGACAAATACGAGTGGGAAGATGGTGCCGGCGTATTCCATTTGATCGCCCGTGTCTGTCTGGGTTTGAGGATGGTGTCACGATGATCAGGTCTTTGCTTGGTCAAGTTGGTGCCCTGGCGGTAGCATGGGGAAAAAGAGGGATGCGAATTGGCGGTATAAGCGACGGGCCGTCTTTCGGTAGCTTGAATCGATGGAGCAGTGGGAGTAGTGGGAGGTGAGAGAATCGTGGAATTCCTTCACATTGACGTGGTTAAAGGTGACCGGCGGTTGTGAAGGTTTGAATGTGGTTATAAGAAAGGTGTGGCACCGGGCACGCGGAGGCACCAGGCAACACCGTTATAGCTTGGCCGCCCTTGGATGAACAAAATGGCTGATGTGCGAACGAACCATGAGCTACTACGTAGTATAAACTGGACCTCTCGCTCAACGGACAAGGCGCAGCAATGCCGTGGCTTGCATCGTCGGGCGGTGCACAGGATCATCCAACAAGTCAGGTGCATTCTAGTATTGAGGGGAACGGGCTCTTCGTGGGAACGATTGCTGCATGGTAGGAATCACGCAACCAGGATAGCGGCTCTGAGGCGAGAGGGGAAACATACCTACCTACTTGAGGTAGGACAAGGCTGGGCATCAATGTAGGTACTTGTAGGTAAAGCAACAGCCACGGGCGACCTTGGCGGGGATGACGACGATGGAGTCCGGGAAGAAGCTGAAAGAGGTTGAGTCTTGCTTGGCGGAAACTTGGCGAACGCCCTTTGTTCCCGTTGATGGATAATTGGTCCTAACAAGGCCTTCATCTTTGGTTGTCGAATGCCGTGTTTGAAGGGTGTACCTATGTAGGGTGATAGCCACGAGGCTGTCAGCAAGGCAGACGACAGGCCCGATGGTTGCTGTGCTCGTCGCCGGTCGTGTGTGATGGCTTGCTTTGGCAGTTCAGCTCTGACATGTCAAACCGGTGAGGCCACCCATTGGGGACGCCCTGGGGCTCCGTCGCTATGTACCTACGTTGTCAAGAGACTGTGGTCTAACGAGGCGGTCTTCAGTTGCTTCCTTCGACAACAATTGGGCAGATGCTGTATGCCGAGCCCATCCCCCGGTTTGTCAAGGTCGGGCTTTTTGATAACGGGACCCACGTGCTCTTGTGGACGACTCGAAGAGGTGCCTCAGAGCCTGTACCTGCCTGAGGCACACACACCTAGCCCCCCCACACCGAACTTGGTTTTGGATGTCTTGGCGCTAAGAAAATAAGCTCAACATCTTTTGGCTTGGCTGGCCCGGGGCTTCATGGAGCTCGGTTCCTTCTCTGGCCAGTCATTCGGCACATGGCTGTTTCTACCGTGTATCTAGATATCTAAGCCCGCCGTTTGCACCAAAGTCTGATCTAATGCTAGAGTACTCTCCCGCATCAAATGACCCAAAGACGTATGAAGTGATGAATCCCTCGCGGCTTGCACCTTCCGCCTGGGCATCTGTTGAAAAATTTCTGCCCCACCCCTGCTGATATCTGCTTGGTTGGCGGTATCAATTAGTGGCTTTTAACCACGCTTGGCATCTCCAATCGTCGGTGTTGTTTGAGGCGATCGGCCGGAACCAAGTTTGCAACACCAAGGAGACATCAATGTCCATCAGGTTTATCATTTCTCTTACCAAGTAATATTTCAAGGATATGCGCTTTTGCCCAGGAATCCACGCCCGATGACAAGAGCGTTCTGTTGGTCGGATTCCATTGAAACCACTGTCCGAAGAAGTACCTACCTACCTAGCATATGTCTCCATGTGTCTCGGTCGGTAGAGGACGCCGGCAGTGGAAACACACCTCTCTCTCTCTCTTTCGCCCGCAATTGCCAGGCTAAGCTAATGAGGGCAAGTTGCAGAACGGATTTCCTTTTTCCCCCACCTTCAATGCTGGTCAAAGGATGGATGGTGGTGTCCCAAAAAACCCACTCACAGACCGGGAAGAGCATCTTGGATGCTTGCCTCCTTCCTTCAATGGTAAGTATTTCGCTCATGCCTTAGGTTAGTAGCACTTGGGTACTTGCTTGTACCTTATGGGATTGCTTTTGCCCTTTACTTTCCCTCTTACAAACCACCTCATGATCCACAACCCGGACTCGGTCAAAACCACCGCTTCGTCTATAAAACCCGTATCCCCCTCGCGAGGTTTGCCATTCCAATTCCTTCTCCTTCACCAACTCAAATCCTCAGTATCGCTCCTGGACCTCTCCACCATGAGTCAGAAACTGATTGAGGAGCCTGGCCATGTCTCTGGCCAGGCCAACACTCCCATGACAGCCCCGGCCCATTCTCTCACTTTCCAACAGGTTGCTGAGCAGTTGTCCGCCAACCTCGACGACGGATTGACACCAGATGAGGCCCTCAGGCGCCTCGAGCAACATGGTCGCAACGAGTTTGGTGCGGATAAGGGCGTCCAGCCAATCCGTATCCTCATCGGTCAGATTGCCAATGCCTTGACTCTAGTGAGCTGTTCCATTTCCCCTACGTCTCCAGCTCCGAGATAGAAACGCATTCAATGCCTTTGGAGCTCGAGACTGCTTTTGAGTGGACGGTCAAGTCGCTGATTTATCTGGGGGGGGATAGGTGCTCATTCTCTCCATGGCTGCCTCGTTCGGCATCAAGTCATGGATCGAGGGTGGTGTGGTTGCCGCTGTCATCTTGCTCAACATCGTCGTGGGTTTCTTCCAGGAGTTCCAGGCCGCCAAAACTATGGACTCCCTGCGTTCTCTCAGCTCTCCGACCGCCCAAGCCATTCGCAACGGTACCATTCAGGTTGTGCCCACCGCTGAGATTGTTCCTGGAGATATGGTAGAGCTCAAAACTGGCGATACCATTCCTGCTGATATTCGTCTGGTCGAGGCCATCAACTTCGAGACCAACGAGGCCCTTCTCACCGGAGAATCTCTCCCGGTACGCAAGGAAATCCGCTTGACCTTTCCTGACGACACTGGCCCTGGCGATAGATTGAACGTCGCCTATAGCTCGTCTACTGTCACAAAGGGTCGCGCTCGCGGCGTCGTGTTCGCAACGGGAACGTATACCGAAATTGGCCAGATTGCTCTCGCTCTCCGGGGCAAAGCCTCCCGTCGCCGACAGCCCAAACGCGATGAAGAGGGCAACACTACCCTGGCCCGATGGATGAAAGCCTGGACCTTGACCTTCTCTGACGCTATTGGCCGCTTCCTCGGTGTAAATGTTGGCACTCCTCTTCAGCGAAAGCTATCGAAGCTTGCCCTCTTGCTCCTCGGAACCGCTATCGTTTGCGCCATTATCGTTCTAGGCGCCAACGAGTTCAACACTAAGCGAGAAGTCATTATCTATGCGGTCGCGACTGGCTTGTCGATGCTTCCGGCGTCGTTGATCGTTGTTCTCACGATCACCATGGCCGCTGGCACCAAGCGGATGGTGCAGAGGAATGTTATTGTTCGCAACTTGAAGAGTCTCGAAGCACTGGGTGCGGTGACAAGTACGAAGTTCTCCCATCTCAATGCGGATCCACACGCTGACTGGTTCTAGACATTTGCTCCGACAAGACTGGTACGCTGACCCAGGGCACCATGATTGTGAAAAAGGCATGGATCCCCGGTCGAGGCACCTACTCTGTTGGCGCCACCAATGAGCCCTTCAACCCGACGATGGGCCAGCTGGGCCTGCAGCCTGCCCAGCCCAAGGACATCCACTTCCAGGGCGAGAACGCTGAGGGAACGCCAATCAACCCAGAGGGCATGGTTGCGCAAGATGCGGCCCTTCGGGGATATCTCAACATCGCCGCGCTGGCCAACCTTGCTACTGTCCATGAGCTTGATGGTCACTGGGTCGGTCGTGGCGATCCGACGGAAATTGCCATCCAGGTGTTCGCTTCTCGTTTCAACTACAATCGCCAGGGCCTCTCGAGTGGCGAGAAGCCTCGCTGGAAGGAAGTGGCAGAGTTCCCCTTTGACTCGGACGTGAAGAAGATGTCTGTCATTTTCCAGGACTGCGAGGCTGATAAGCAATGGGTCTTCACCAAAGGTGCCGTCGAACGAGTCCTGACTTCGTGCCCGGTTTATGCCTACGGTGATGAGATCAGAGAGCTTACCGACGACATCAAGGAAGAGGTGTTCCGCAACTTGGAGGCATTGGCGCGTCTGGGCCTGAGGGTCCTCGCCCTGGCTAGCCGGACTGATATCCGCCACGTCGAGGACAATGAAGCAAATCTAGAACGAGGCGAGTTCGAGAAAGACCTGATCTTCCGTGGGCTCATTGGTCTCTATGACCCCCCGCGGCCCGAGTCTGCCGTCTCCGTCAAGATGTGTCACGAAGCTGGTGTCAGTGTCCACATGTTGACTGGCGACCACCCCGAGACTGCTAGAGCGATTGCCCTGGAGGTCGGTATTCTGCCGACTAGGATGTCCCAAATCTCGAGCGACGTTGCTAAGGCCATGGTCATGTCCGCTTCTGATTTCGATAAGCTTTCTGAAGATCAGATCGACCAACTTCCACTGCTGCCACTGGTCGTTGCGCGTTGCGCCCCCCAGACCAAGGTTCGGATGATCGAGGCCCTCCATCGGCGAAAGGCCTTCGTCGCGATGACGGGTGACGGTGTCAATGATTCTCCTAGTTTGAAGCGCTCTGACGTTGGCATCGCTATGGGACAGGCTGGATCCGATGTCGCCAAGGAGGCATCGGACATTGTGCTGACGGATGATAACTTTGCCTCGATTCTCAATGCCGTCGAGGAAGGCCGGAGGATGTTTGATAACATCCAAAAGTTCATTCTTCACGTTCTTGCGGAGAATATCGCCCAGGCATGCACTCTTCTGGTTGGTCTCGCTTTCAAGGATAAGAATGGGATATCGGTTTTCCCTCTGGCCCCCGTGGAGATCCTCTGGATTATTATGATTACTTCGGGCATGCCGGATATGGGTCTCGGGTTTGAAATCGCGGCACCTGATATCATGCAGCGTCCTCCCCAGAACGTGAGTCATGCACCCAATTGACATAACTGGCACGAGGCTAACATGGTCGTAGCTGAAACAAGGAGTTTTCACGCCTGAGCTTCTCATCGACATGGTCGTTTACGGCCTTTGGATGTCGGCGCTCTGCCTTTCGTCGTTTGTCTTGGTTCTTTATGGATTTGGCAATGGAGCGGACGATATCGGCGAGAACTGCAACAATGACTACAGCGAGGGCTGCAAGGTCATCTTCCGGGCGCGCTCTACAACATTTGCCTGCCTGACGTGGTTTGCCCTCTTCCTTGCCTGGGAGATGGTTAATATGCGGAGATCATTCTTCCGCATGCAACCAAAGAGCAAGAAGTACTTTACTCAGTGGATGATTGATGTCTGGCGCAACCAGTTCCTATTCTGGGCTATTATCGCGGGCTTCGTTACCATCTTCCCCCTAATCTATATCCCAACGCTCAACACCGTCGTCTTCAAGCATGCGCCCATCTCATGGGAGTGGGGCATTGTCTTCATCGAGGCCTTCCTCTTCTTCCTCGGCATTGAGGCATGGAAGTGGGCGAAGCGAATCTACTTCCGCCGCCAGGCCCGCAAGGCGACCGGAGGCATTGCCGACTTGGAGACGCGGGTGTTTGGGAAGTTCTACAACATGGCCGGTAGCAGCCAGGACGAGGAGAGCGGAAACGGAACGCGAGAGAAGGTGGCCCAATGAGGTGGGCGGCGTGGAATCCGATGGTGAGACCGGAGACCAAGTAAGTTGGCGTCTAGCTTTGCCATCTGAGGGAAGTGTTGATGGCAAGTTGCAAGTCGAAGAGATGGAATGCGGTGACGTGAAGAAGAGAGGAGCCATCTCTGGTAAGTAAGGTACCTATCCGTACTCATCTAGGTATGATCTGTAGACACGACGACCTTGGGGGGATGATGAGGTATTGGAACGAGACGAGGTAGATGAACAGGTAGATGGTAGATACGGTCGTAGTAACTAGATTTGTGTTTGGAGAGACTTGCCTGAAGCCATATTCTTGATGTTGTATGTGATGTACTGAAGCACTATGGACTCGTACGTGTGCGGTCTTGATTGTAGAGGTCTATGATATCTCTGCTATTCATCTCGGGCTCTAGTTGTCTGCTTCCAAGATTGTACCCTCGCTATCTATCATCATGTATGGACAGACAAATCCTAGCGTCTGTCCACATGATATCTACATGAATCATGAGCAACATAAACGAGAATCAGAAATAAGGTATGGCCAGGGCGTGAGACATGGGTTGACATGGCCAAGATTGGTCCACGCGGAGGCACTCGGCGAAAGGTGAAATTACCATCTACATGGGGACTTCCGAGTGAGTCGGGGAAAAGGGCCAAAGAGCTGATGGTTATGGTGGTGTTGTACTGAACTGGTCGGACCGAGGTATTCCTTGTCCTTCCTTGGCCTGCCCTGAATCTATTTTTTCTCTCTCTGCGTCTCTGGCTATCGTCGTCGTCATCGTGTTGTTTCAGAGCCGATCGCGATGATGTATGCTACGAAGGCTGAGTCCAGTCGATGTCCTTTGCCAAGGCGAGTATCGAAACCATGGAAGGCTTCTATGGTGGAGAAAAGGAAGAAAAAGAATGAATTTCATGTAGGCCAAGACGAAGAAGGATGCAGAGCGACTTGTTTGTTGCTGGTCTTTTTTTCTTGTTTTTGTTTCTAATGTGAGGCGTGCGCGTGCCCGGATATCGGTTACAGCACTTCCCTACCTACTACTTGTCTATTACTTACGCGAGTTCTAGTGGTTGGGGCGGGGATGAATTATGGACGAGGCGAGGTTGAGGTTTCGACGACGCGTGGAGGGCCCGGGTCTTGATGATGGTTGGGCTTTGATGTTTGTGGGTACGGGGGAATGGAGAACAAATGGGGTTTTTGATGGAGATTTTTTTTTTGGGGGGGAAGCTTTTAATAGAAACGAGATGCGGGTTGAAGAGATGCGTGTCGTGAGGCGCGTGTGTACGTACGTACCTATGTAGGAGGTTGGTTTCTTTGTTTCGTTTCGAAACATCTCAGCCACGGGGATTTACGCACGCATGCTCTTTCACGCTTATCTGAAGTACCTAGGGTGCCGGTGTTGACAGGTTGTGAACTTGCATTGATTGGATATTATGCCCTTGTTGGGGGGTTGCTTCGGATGTAATGCGTTCCGTATGCAGTAGTTTATTCCAACTTGAAGCGTTCCCCTTTCGTCATGTCCTGGAAGTGGAACTGGAACTTGTTCAGACTAAGCATCCATCATCCCCATCATCCCTTCCATGGATCATGGATGCACAGCCTTGTCAAAACACACTGCTTATTGTCGTCTTGGCTCTGGCACTAACACAGGACGTTGCTCTTTTCCTTAACGGGGTATAGCGCCTTGTCTCAACCTAGTTAACCCCCCTCCCCCCTAGGGCATTGACTTGCCCCCCGTCTCCTGGGGTCCCGGCACTTGTTCTGGTCGAAATGGCATTTGGGGCTTGACGCCCGACTGTGATAGGCGTCTTTGCGCTGTCGACAAGGGGGTAGGGGTACATACGTCCCCCCCCCACTCTGGTCGTGGAGAGCTTGATCTCGGCCTTTCTCTGACGGTGGCTCATTTCTTTTCTTCTTCTTTGCCCTACTGTTCTTTACCGTTCTGGTGATGAATCTGGTCGATTGCCGTTGGTTGAGAGGTGTCCCATGTCCTTGTTTTGTGTGACAAGTGGGAACTTGTGAAAGCCTTGTTTGGCTTGGCTACTCCGTAGGTAGGTCAAGATACGGGGTTACTATCCATATCGGCTGGGAGATTTGGAGAGAAGAACTTGAAGATAGCTCATCGAGATGTGATTACGTCTTCATGTTTTGATCAAAAGATCCGATGGCTTTAGGTCGATACTCTGGGGGATATCGACGTGGCTTTGAGACAGATAGATAAACCCNNCGTCCCGTCCCGTGCCGGATCTAGGTATCGATGTTTTCCCGCCCTTTGCTTTTTTTCGTGCATCTTCTTTTTGTCATCATCAAATCGTCATTTATCAACTTGGCCTGGTTTTTCCCTCCCACTTTTCCGTGACTTGTTTATGGTTGACGATATCTGATCTACAACTATTCTACCTTAGTCTTCTATCACCTCGGTCAGTTGGCTTCCCCTCCCTCGTCAGGCACCCAACAAGACAAAACAAAGCTGAAAGGGTTCTCCTCAGCCTTGCAGGGCTCTCTACCTTTGGGGTCACAAAACTTGTACATCCGTACATCCATCCATCCACCCACCTTTCTATTACCTAGTACCTCCAGTCATCGTCAACTGCCGGATTGCCTCATCCTGCCTCCCAACCTTGTCATTTTTCCCTCGACGACTGTTTCGCCCAAAACGGCTTTCTCGGAACGCCCTGCACCACAAGACGCCGCCCGGCTCCTCCCCCCCCTTCCCGTCTTCACCTCTGGAGGACTCAAGGTACGAGACCAATTTTAAATAGAGCCGAAAACCTTGACGACAACGATGGCCGCGTGCCGTTATCGGGTTGTTGATCAACATCTTTTTCTTCTCCCACCAACAATCACAAAACCCACACCCATTACACGAACCCTCATCAACCCCCAAGAGCAACGTGCTAAACCTCTTTGTTTTCGCTGGAGAAGCTAGTTACTTCCTGTTTCATGCCCACGCCCCCCCCAACAATTACATACTATCCGAAAGGAGGAATCCTTGACCTTTCCCCCCCCCCATCCCTTCCCCTCCCAACCTAGTCGGTTCGCCTCATCTGTCTCTTTTGATGCCAAAGCGTCTTTCTAGTTCCTCTTGCCAGTGCAACCCTGCGAAACAGTCTATTCTTCAGAATGGATGTCCTCTTACTCTTCTTTTATCCATCATGAGACCACACAGACTGGGAAAACATGCCACTTTGAGCCCTGTCTGTCTCTGTTCTATGGATGAGGCTGTCGTGGGGATGGACTTCGGCAGTTGGCCGCAAGGGATACTACTTCGTACATAACTATCAAGGAACTTTTTTCACTCACTCAACGGCACTTGCTGATCATCACACACACCCACTCTTCTCTTCCCCCGCAAGCCCATCGCCAACTAGCAAAAATCCCTTAGCCTAGTCCTATTCGTGCCTAATCACCACCCTTTCTCTCCCCCCCCCCTCTCTCTCCTCCCCGCCTTACCCGTTCCTAGAAACTGCTCAGTTCTCGCATTGATGTCTCCCCCCAGATCATCTAAGAGTCAAAGAGCCAAGGAAAGAAGCAAAGGGTATTCGGCCAAACTACCTCGCCCCCTGTCACACATCCCCTCCCCATCAACACACATCCTTGACATGCTCGCCCACTTTTGAATCAGAAACAAAGTGGGGGGAGGAGGGGACCCCTTCCCGTTCACTTTCATCCAGGTATCTACCTATCTCAATGCCACCATGCCCATACAGACGGGGTGCTTGGAAGTAGCGGCTCCGGATGTTCGATTAATACAATACAACCATACGGAACCCGTCACCGAAAACGAACACAACTCAATTACATCTCCCTATTGAACCCGTTTTCTGGCTCCCCGAATCCTACGTCGATACCCCCGTTTCGTTTCCTATTTTGTCAATTCTCCTTCCCGTTTCATCCTTCTCTTTTGAAACCCGCCCTCAACTATCACGACCTGCTTATATTTCTGATTTAACAAAAGCCAATAGTCCCCTTTTTACCAGTAGTATTTTGTATTGAACTTGGAGGTGTGCTTGCCATCTCGATCGGGAAGTGTCTTGTCTTCCAAGGTCTTGGAATCAACTACTCCTCCTCCTCCTTCTACATCGCTTACCGCCACGCGGAATCCCTCCCCTCTCCCCCACTACACTACGACAAAGGAATCTGGCCATCAACAATAGCCTAAACCAACAAACCGATTCCTTCTCAATAAGCGCGCGTCTGCGGATGATATTCGCTACGAGTTGTGCCCCCCGGGCTTGCTGACCGCATCCTGCGCCGCCTTACCTGCAGGATTCCATCGATCTCACTTCTGACCGATTCCGGCCTGTTTCTCACCGAGAAACCGCTCCAAATAAGGCCTCATATTCATCTGGCCCAGAACATCGGTCCCCCCCATCACACATTCGAGGGTTTCCTCTGAAATCTTAAGGCTTTTGTGCCTTTACTCGATATGCCTCATCTACGCGAGGTCAAGACTTGCGATCGATGTCGCCATTTCAAGCGCCGTTGCGATCTCCTCAAACCTTCGTGCACTCGTTGTCTTCAGGCTGGAGTGAGATGTAGCTTTGATGCAGCAGCCGCTACTGCTTCTGCTGCTGCGGCTGCGGCTGCGGCTTCATTACCAGCTCCCATAGCTGTATCTCCTATCCCTTCCGTCGCCGTCCCGTTCCAGACCAGCCCATATTACTCAACAGTACTTCCATCTTCCTCGTTCTCAATACCTCTCACTGCTCCGGCTTCTGCCTCTTCTTCCTCACCACCCCAAGAAGAACCCAGCACCAGTCCCTCCAATGGCGGCCTTATCTCCCCGACAACCTCCTCCTCCGACAGTCCGGAGCCGATAGTCCATCCGCTCGGCCCCACAGAACCGAGTGCGCCACCCGACCCGGCTCCCGGTCCCGGCCCGAGTACGTCCAGGTCCGTTCAACGCATCATCCGGAAGCGGAAACGGAATTGTCTGAGCTGCTTGAGGTGTCATAGGCTCAAAGTGAAATGCGACAAAGAGCTGCCGTGTGGGAGGTGCAGGTCGAGCGGGAATGGGAGAGAGTGTTATTATAGCTACAACAAGGGGCCGAACGGGGGCAAGTTCCCCTGTCCGACGGCACCGATGTCATCGTCGACTGCTGATGATAAGGGGCCTAATGCAACTTGGCATGTTCAGCACAAGGTTCGAGGGTCCAGCCACTGGAGAGACCTCATGGCCAAGGTAAGCTCATCGAGATCCGCGTCCATGTCCTTACTCTGGGCTAACCCATGACGACGATAGATTGGCAAGCTTGCTGGCCCTGATGCGACACAGCTAGCCCTGGCCCTCGAAGATGTCGCTACGAATGCTTGCCTCGCCAACTTCAACTTACCTGGGAACTTTCCCTTTGGCACGCCAGGTGCCACCAAATACTTTTCGAGGGACGCCGTCACAAGACTTATCGAGGGCGAGAGGGCAAACTGCCAGACCTATATGGATCGATACCTCCACCTCCTTGATTGCGTGAACCCGATCCTCGATCTCGACCAATTCAACCGCGAGGTGGATCAGTACTGGGCCGACCCCAACACTGTGAGCCTCTGCTGGCTCTCCCAGTTTCTCATGGTTCTGGGACTCGGGTGCTTTGCCTCGGTTGAGGAGCCTCACCAAGCGACAGAGCTCATGATGGCTGCCGAGGCGTGTCTCATGCAGACACCTTTCATGTTTCGACCGACCCTCCTCGCCCTCAAGGCTCTCTGTCTGATGGTGGTGGCGAAACAGGTGTGCAACGCGACCTGCTGGTCTGTAGACTCTTGCTGGTCCTTGCTCGGGCTGCTCGTTCGTGCTGCTTTTATCTACGGCCTTCCTCAGGAGCATAGTGACAATGGTGATGACAACACCATCGACATTACGGAGCGGGATTCTCGGCGGAAACTCTGGCTCACGATCCTTTACCTCGACATCAAGGTCTCCATGTGCACGGGGATGCCGCCGTTGACAAGACCCGACGAACTGCGCAGCATGAAGACAATGCCCGACTGGGGAGAGCCTCACAGTCTACACATGGTCCTCTACCAATCCCTCCCAACCGTGCTCGAAGTCCTCGGCCAGCTCAACTCCAAAGACAGCCAGATTTCATACCCCGACGTTCTCCGCTACAACGCCCAGATCCGCGAACTCATGGCCCACGCCAAACGCGTCTGCCCCTGCCCCCTTCAACGCACCACCGTCGACATTTTCCTCCGGCGCTGCTTGATGGTCCTCCACCGACCGTTCGCGCTGCATCAGGAAGGCCCCGACCGGTTCCCCGAGTCGTACTGGTCTTCGCTGGAGTGCTCTCTCGCGCTACTTGTGCACTACCGGGAGCTGTGGTGCGCGGACAAGAGCCAGCGGCTGGACCTCGTGGGACGGGCGTTTGTGCTGGATTTCTTCTCGGCTTCGTTGACGGCGAGTCTCCATGTGTTGAGGAAGGATGCGCCGCTGGCGCAGCATGCGGCATCGGAGTGTCAGATACCGCCGAGGCAGATTATCCTGGATACGTTGAGGAGTTGTGTGGAGATTTGGAGCGGGGAGAGGGACAAGAGTGTTTGTTATAGGACGGGGTATAAGTTATTGCTGGCGGTGCTGAATCTGCTACCGGACGCTCAAGGAGCCTGAGGAATAGTTGGTTGGTTAGTTGGTGAAGATACTTGAGGCTGGATGAGTGAGTGACTGGGAGGAGTTGAACGTTTGGTTTGTTTGATACCCGGATATATCCATCGGGATAAGCTTAGGATGAGAGTGCTAGTTATGGGATTCATTTTTTTACGAAGCCTAGGGTTTCAGATGAGAAGCGATTGGAATAGGGGTTTGGCCCAATGGCGAGGGTTATAGTCTATGAGATTCATACGTTATTAGATACCTTCATAGCAGTTGATGCCTGAATATCTCTGAGCCTTCCACATGGATGGTGAATGCCGTGATACGATTAAGATAACAGGCCCATGGATCCTTGACTGTACGAGAGGTTGCACCATGACCGCATCATCACTGAGAGTACCTAGTTCTCTCGAATAGGTCGCACCGCATCCTGTTCTCACAACCATCATACCTAACCATGTGACAAGTCGCCCCTGTCCTCGAGTCTTGACCGATGACGTCTTTGAAAGCCAGCAGGGCTGTCAGGAAAAGAAGAGACAAAAAAAACGAGGTCTCAAGAGTCACGAGTCGTACGGCGGCGATCTTGGTATAGATACGGACACTTTCGCAAGAGGCACGTTGGTTGCCTGTGAGAGGCTCACATGTCCATAGGACAAGACGGTTATAAAGCCACATGGTGGGAAGTGGCTAAGGGGTCGAATCAACGCCCAGGCTTGAGGCGCGCGTGTAGGTTGCCCGTGAAGGCAAGAGTCTGCGGTACCTGCAGATTGCGGGACTGGAGATGCGAGGTACATCTGGTCCAGCGCTTGGTACCTGTGATTGAAAATAGGGCTACAAGTCTCTTGTGTCTTGCACTTACCTCGACAACAAGTACCTGCCTATCTGGTCCGCGCCTCAGGTTGTTGCTTGCCTGCTTGTTTGCCTGAGGTGCTCGCCTCACCCGACCGAGGGGTGATCACGATAAAAGATAAGGTACGTACCCCTTCCAAGGAAACCCCTCGAAATGAGGCCAGTGCGTCATATGAACTGTCCCTCACCTCCCCCCTCCCTCCTTCCTTCATCTGCTCACGAGGAATTTAGACCCGAGCACGCCGTATTCTCCTCTTGATCTCACGACGCCATTACAAGAACAAGGAACCCGGCACAAGGTCCTGCGAATTCCTCTTCAAAGACACGGCTTAGGACGACTTCATCGCCTGTGCCCTCTCTTACACCTGCGTTAGCTTGCTCACGCCGACCGACACTCAAACATCTGCACGCACGCACACACACAGACACACACGACCGACCAACCACCACCGCTTCTTCCGCTTTCTCACAACTGAACCGTCACCTCTCCCAGAGATCAAAAAGATGGCTTCCGTTATGGAATCCCCTCCTCAGGCGCATTCGCCTCCCGGACCCAACGCCCAACGACCTCGAGGTGAGCATCATTCATACCCAAAAGCCCTTCAAACGCCAGCCATGGTGCCATTCCCATTCGCTAACCATCTCCACTACCTTCACACAGGAATCCTCAAGAACCCATCCTACCAAAAGTCCCCGCCCAAATCCCCCAGCTGGGAACGTTCCCTGTCCCACAAGGAAATCACCATTGCCAACACTCAGATTAACGCCGGCCACCGTCGCTCTTCCTCTGGTGCCCGACCCACGGGCTCTCGCCGCCAGTCCGCCCACGGCTCCTTCGGCGAAAACGGCGAGTCCTCCCAACGTCTCCAGTGGGACGAGGCCAACCTCTACCTTACGGAGCAGGAACGCTCCTCGACCATGAAGATTACCGAACCCAAGACCCCCTATGCCAAGCACTACGACCCCTCGGAAGACCCGTCTGACGACGACGAGGGTCCTCTGGCGGACAGTCGTCCTGATCGTCAAGCTTCACGTCCGGGCCGTGAGGATGACATTCCGGGCCTTTCTCTGGGCGAACCGGAAGAGGCGATCCCGGAAGGCTACGATCCGGCGCCGTCGCCGCGAAGCGAGAAGAGTGTCCACGTCGACGACGACTGCAGCGTCGGCCACAGCGCCGAGGAGGACTTGGCGGGCATGTCCCCCGAGGAACGCGAGAAGCACCGAAAGTTTGAACAGCTGCGCAAGAAGCACTACGAAATGAGAAATGTGGCCCAGCTTCTGGGCCACCCCGAGGACACGCTTGACGAAGACGACGACGAAGACCAGAACGGCCGCGCCGTGCCGCCTATGCCGCCGCTGCCCAACGGCTCTGCGTAGGCGGATACTTGCCGGGAGGTGGGGGCATGATGAGGGATGTTTTCTGGCTAGCAAGGAAAGGCTCTCTTTTGGACGGAGTTTTACGGATATCATCATCGGGCGTTGGTACACACGGCGAGAGGGGGATGGGGCGGGATTATCTGAGTATTCGTTGGCTCTCCATCTCTTGCAGGACGAGCACCGTCGCCAGAGCAGTGGAGGGCGGGGGAGAGGGGGGCATTTTTGGACTTGGACTTGGTTTCCTAGGCGCGTTTAAGATACATGTTGTTTCGCTCTGAAAATCTGCCCTGCCCATACACTCCTTAAACGGCATATTGTCCTTTGAATCGGATTAGATGGAAAAGCCTAGTAACAAAACTCCCCGTAAAACGTTGAAATCGTGATTCCTTCTCCTTCCTACTGCGCTTTGTAATGATGCCACCGTCTAGATGTGCCATATCCCCTTTAATAACGTGTGCCAGACCTCGGAATCGCTTTGGGAAATGTGCCCTCCTTACAACAGACCCTTTCTGGCCAGTTCAACCTTTCGCGCCGCCTCTCCCTCGCGGAACCCGCCGCGAGACACGCAGATTCGTTGGCCCTCAGCCAACTCGAACTTCTCTTGGTGGCTGTCCCATGCGCAGGGACAGTGATGCGGGAAGTGTACGCAGGCGAGGGTATCGGGGCAAAGATATTTGTCGCATACGGCTATTAGTGACAAACGATTGGGTCAGTGCTTGAAACATGTAAAATACGTGTCGGAGAATCACAAGCTAGATATAGGTGTTCGATGTATGGGAAAGGGGTAACGTACAGTTATCGTAGTGATGGCGGTAGTTTGTGGCGTCACTGGGGTTGTTCTGCTGTTGTTGGTGCTGGTGATGCTCGTGGCCGCCGCCTTGTTGATGTCCGAACATCTGGTCAAAGAAGCCGCCGAACTGAGCGTTGACGAGGGTCAGGAGGGAGAGGAGGGCGAGGAGGTAGCGCATTGTGGCGGTTTGGATGCGCGGAGAGGCGCGATCGAAGAGAGAATTTGAGATCGGTCCAAAGGGGGGTAAGTCGCTTCGATTTGGGAGAAGGCGGGGGAAATTCGAATTCGTAAGCGTATAGATAGGTCGATCGCACTGAAGCTCTTTGATCAAGGGAGTTGCGATGCTGTCCAGACGGCCACTATGACATTGGGGGGCTTATCGATAAGGGGATATGTGGGATGACTAAGCGTCAAAACTCCATCGTTGAGAATTGCTACCGAACCGCCGATGCCATCACAGCTCCCAGCTCAACCACAGCCCACAACGACCCCGTCGAAATAAGCCGGCAATGCGGTTCCTCATGATGCAGCGGCCAGTGCTGGCTGCTGCGGCTGCCATTGCCCGGCCGGCCTTTACGCCCATCACCCCATTGAGCGTCCAATTGGCGAATACCCTCGTCCTGGGTCGACGAAACGCCTCGGTCAAGACGCAGGGAGCGTACAGGAAGAAGAGCAAGAGGGGTATTCCCAAGAAACTGGGTGCCAAGCGCACAGGAGGTACGTCGGGATTGGGGGTAGCGAGGAGGAGGAGGAGGAGGAGGAGAGAGGGGCAGACTACGGAATGGATTGGGGACGCTGACATTCGGGATAGATCAGTTCGTCATCCCCGGCAATATCCTCTACAAGCAGCGCGGCACGCATTGGTGGCCCGGCGAGAACTGCATCATGGGCCGTGACCACACCATTCACGCCATGGCAACCGGCTACGTCAAGTACTACCGCGATCCATCCCGCCATTCGGAGCGCAAGTACATCGGCGTCGTTTTCAACAAGTCCGACACGCTCCCCTACCCCGTCCACGCCGAACGCAAGCGCCGCCTCAACATGACGACGCACGAGATCAAAGAGGTCGTCCCCAAGCCCGAGATCTCCCCCTCAGGCATCCCCTTCCAGGTGACGCGTGTGGAGCCCGGCGAGCCGGACAGGCTGCTCAAGCTGCGCAAGGACTACAGTTACCGCGAGGACAACTGGGCGATCGGTCGGCTGGCCAAGACGACGGGGCTCAAGACGAAGCGCTTCCGCACGCGAAAGCAGTGGTTCAGGCATAGGCGGTGGAGGAGAGAGAGGGAGCTGGAGGGGCAGCGGAAGGCGGCGCAGAGGAGGGCGGAGAGTGGTGGGGAGGCTAAGATGGCGAAGCCGGTGAGCAAGAAGGCTGCGAAGAAGGCTGCCAAGGCGAAGAAGAGAAAGTGAAGAGCGATTCCTGAGATTTAGGGGAGTCTCTTGAACTGAGTTGCAGTCCATGAAGCCCTTGTCTCTTGGGGGTGTGATGGATGGGCTTGTAGGACCACTTGTGTAGTAGTTTTTTTCTGTACAGTAGGAAGAAAATGAGATGCTATAGATGACATTTGATGTATTCTACTCTGCCCATGTCAATTGCAAGTCAATTCATGTCCTTGATTTCTTGTCATCAGAGTCTTGATGCTTGCTCATTGCCCTGTCCCGAAGACGCATCATGACTTCGGAAGGTTTCAGGGCACAACTGGCACATGCCCACCACTTCGGAGCAAGTACCACCCACCCCTTTTTTCGCAGCAAGGTACTTAGCACTCAGCCGCCCGCGCTAATCCAAGTCAGTCGCGTCGGCGCGTCTCCCCATCCCACTTCCACTTTACTCTCGACTTCCCAACACTATCGGGGATTCAAGAGGGCAACGTTGCCGGGCGGCTACCGAACATCAAGCCAAGTCTGGGGTGATAGGATTGGGCCGTTTTGTCATCTGCTCTTAGCCGTTGGTGTGTGTTTGCATGAGATAAAAGGAGGGAGAGAGATCAAAGTGGAGGACAAAGCAACGACACAGATGAGGACGACGGCAACGACTTCAACTTCAACTTCACTCGCCATCTCACTCTCATACTCATCTCTTCTCGCTCTCACCTAACCCTCACTCAAATCGCTGCTCTCGCGAGGTAGCCGCCCCCCCGGCCACCACGACCAACGATGGCACCCCATGATGAACCGGCGCCAGCAAAGAAGATCAAGCGCACCAGCTTCGCGCCCTGGGCCTCCGGCGTCATGGGCAGCGCGAGCAAGGTCTCCTCGTCTGCAAATGCCGCCGTTTCTCCCACGCCTCCCAAGGAGGCTTCAAACCCGGAGCCTACGCGCATCGTGAGCGATGTTTTTGAGGGTGTCTCTGTGAAGTCCGCGGCGACGGCTGGGTTGGCTGGTCATCCCAAGATATTGGCTATGCAGAAGGACTGGGAGAAGTCAAAGGCGACGAGCAATGGTGAGGCTGGTGATTCACAAAACGCCGCGCCTAAACGAGGTAGGTTCTTGTTGGTGTGTTTTTCTTTGTTTGCCCCTTGTTGTGTGTTGTTGCCAGCTGAAAAGGGCGTTGGTTGCCGTCTGGCTTGCATGGCCAAGCATCTTCCGCCTTATGAGCTTTGTCTAACCTCCATCTTGACAGGACAAGCCATATCTCGGACAAATTCGCCCACAACACCAGTTCCACTCCCTGCGGCGGCTCATATGGCGTCCAGTCAACGGAAGCGAGAAGCTGCGTCTGCGGCAGCATCTGAGTCTCCTATGCCCAAGAGGCATCAGACCGGTTATGTTAACGGGGAGCCGATCGAAAAGGTGCGCGAAAAGGCCCGGGAAAACGCGCGTCGTTGCACAGAGGCAGCCGCTATGAAGCAGTTATCGGAACTCTCAGCAGTTTCGGTCAAGAAGAGCGCCATGCCACAGCTTGCGCAGCCTTCAGCGTCCAAGTCGAACTCAAAACCTGGACAGGGAGGGCCGTCGATGCATTTCCGCACGGCTAATGAGTTGCTATTGCAGATCCAGAGTGACATGGCATCCCAACCTTCAAGCTCGTCTTCTCCTGGTCCTAGTTCTTTGCCGAAGCAGCTCACCAGCAAGTCCAACTCTCCAATACCAGATCCATCTCAAGCTATAACAATGGCCGAGCCCAACCGGCCGTATTCCATGTATCCAAGTAAGTTCCAACAACCATATGTACACCACTGCTCAAATCGAATCTTACAATCCTAGGTTTCAGAGAGGGGTTAGTGTCTGGCCGCGGTGCTATCATCCCAGCAAACTACAAGCTTCACGACGACGACGAGACCCCCTTCATATGCCCAGTGCGAGATTGTCGCCGGTTGTTTAACGGGCTCAAGGGTCTCGGTGGACACTTCGGGGCTGGTCACTGCGGCACTCTTTTCAACGACAATGGTGATGGGACGCTCACCAAAGTCGGTTCATTTACCAAGCAAGGATCTGGAAGTTCCGCCGGAGTGGTCGTGTCGAGAAACCCTCTCCCGCCTAACGCACCGCCGCTAGCTGCTCCGGGCCTGCCGCTCATGGCGGCCCAGAGACGAAGCACGGGGTTGCCACCATCCAGCGCGACTGAGAAGAGGCCACCACCTAGACTCGTCGAGGTTACAGGCAAGGAGAGCACTGTCCCAACACCCTCTATGACAGGATCAGAAGTCGTGGATTATCTTCTCAGCAAAGTCAGCCCAGAGCAGAAAGTGATACAACGCGAGGATTTAACACTCATGACATCCCTGCCCCGTAAGCGCGAGCTACCTACCCAGTGGATCAAGTATCATGGCCAAACCGAACTCGACGCCGGGCATTATGCTTGTGCTCTGGCGTACCTGACAGGCACCGAAGTGAAGGGTGAGGCACGTTGCAAGGCCCTCGCGCGACTGAACACAACAACATCGCGACTATCAGAGCTTTGCATCGCGCTCCCATCGAATTTGAACGCAGTCGCCAAAGCCCAGTTTTCGGGCGTAGAAACGTGCGTGGGTTGCAGATACTGGTGTCATGTGCAGCGGCGATCTAACCCGTGTGATTGGGCGTCAGGGCCGAGACAAAAACGACAGACTTCAGCTGGGTCGGGGTCGGGGTCGTCCGCCGATGGGGTAGGCAGCGGACCTGAAGGCGAGGCGATGGATATCAGTGACGAGCCTGAAAAAGGGGCGGTTGATGGGGTTGCTCAAGCGCCAGTACGACCCAGGAGAAGTGGTTACTTGAAAGACTACTCTGGCCTGCAGGCTGTCCCGATAGAGCAGTCCGTATCGAGAGAGCAGTCCGTGACGGTTGTTGGCAAACTCCCGACTCAGATGAGCGGTGTTGATTTGGAGATGGAGGAATGGGAGGTTGCGCCGGGGAGAGTCACAGACAACTCAGCATCGGAGAGTAAGTTGGCACCAGGATCTCTGACGTTGCGCGGTTTTGAAGCTAACCCGTCTTTCAAGATATTGCCTACTCCAATTCCTATCTATCAAGCACCCAGCCAATTCCCGTCTCAGAGGGCGTCAGCTTCAACGTCCTAGTCATCAAGCCAGGCAGTTCCAGCCATTGGAATGTCCAGGAGGACAAGCTGCGAACCTGCTCAGTCGCAGTTGGCAAGGTCCGCGTTACAATGGGTGACAAGACGTTCCAGCTTGGGCCCAACGGTATGTTTGTCGTGCGGCCCGGCCAGGCGTGCAAGGTAGAAAATAGGCTCTACCTGGACTCTGTAATTCACTGCACGACCATCGCGGACTCTGAGCTCCGGTGAACGAAGCGTCAGACATTAACACGCCGAGGGGTTGAGGAGCAAGTCCTGGTGACACAGGTCATGGTGGGTTATAGACAACTAACTGGAGACTTGATGGCAGCATTGGTTTGTAGGAGTTCAAGAGGCGAGCTAAAGAGGGATTTAGGCCAAGGCTTCTTGCCTCTGCCATATCTCGATGTTCTAGAAGGCCACGGGGAACTACGACAAGGAGTAGAGGTGTATTGTAATCTGTTCAGTGATGGCAACCGGCGTTGGAAGGGGAATGGGATACAACATAATAGTCGCTGACATTGGGATGGCTTGCATGCGAGGTGTTGAGATAAGCGGAAATATCATAGAGCGAAATTTAGGCAGATGCATTTGTTTCTATGGCGGTGGGTGAGAGCAGTGACTGGTCAGGTAGTGAAGGTGGTGGTGTGTGTTCATGTGCCACAGTCACGATGATGACGATGTCTCAGATACTAGTCCACACCATCTCGGGAACAGAGTCAGCCCCATCTACCTTATTGCAATACATCCCAGTTTCAAGGTCTACGTTGCGTGTTTCTGCAGTTGAAAATACGGGGTTTCTTGTCACGGGGGAGGCTGAGCTGGAGTATCCTCCGCCTGGTTGAGGAGCTCGTGAGGCGATGCTGGTGGGATGGGTGGATTTATAGGACAAGTCTTGTGAGGACGTGACTTTTGTGAAGATTACGCAGATGATGCTGATTTGATTAGTGTTTATCGAGATGGCGGTAACGACTTCTTTTGCCTGAAGGAAAAGAAGAGGGACTTGGCCTTTCATTTCTTCTTTTTTATTTTATTTTAAACATAGATCTTGGGTTGGTTTCACGCTTATACTAAATCATTTACTCTCGTTTGTTATCTAGATAGTGGCACCAAGGTTCACTAAACGGGGGAGCTTCTATTGACGATCCGATGGCTTCAAGTGGCTTGAGACCAGAGAGGTCTCCCTCTTTGAACGTCGTGTCCCAGGAACCCAGCGGCGATAGAGACTCGATCTGCGTCAATCCAGGAAGTCCACCGAGTCCATTACCGCCGTTGAATGAATATACAACGAACAGCAGGGATGAGAAGCCAGCGCAAGTCTCTAGTGGTGATGAGACGACCACAGCGGTAGAGACAGACAAAGAGTCCAAGGAAGATAGCAACGGCAAAGATGTGACGGAAGATCAGAAGGATACTTCACTTCCTCTCAATCCCAAACCTCCACCGGCGCGAGGACGTTTCATCATCGACCCAGAAGGAGAACTCACGCACGATCAAACAGCAGTCGACATCGTCACCGTCCCCTGTCCTGGGGGCGATCCCCTTCGCACGTGGAACCGCGACGGCCTCATGGGCCGCTACTTCGGCGCCCTCTCGATGCGCGATGCTGAAGGTTCTACTATCGGTAGGGACAACGACTTCGAGGATGCAGAGGCTCGGCCCGCGCCGTCGTGGGTGAGGCAGGGGATTCGACGGGAGGCGGATAGAGCGAGGATATTGCTGTATGAGCATCCAGCTGCGGTGGAGGGCGTGACGACGTTGAGTACGTTGGCGGATGCGTTGTTGGAAGGGTTGGAGGAGTTGAGAGAGGGGGGGGAGAAGGGGAGGCCGGTGGTTTTTGTGGGACATAGCGTTGGGGGAGTGGTGGTGAAGATGGTGCTGGTTAAAGCGAGTAGGAATGCGAGGTTTGAGGGAATCTTGAGGCAGTGTTATGGTGTCGCGTTCTTCGGTAAGTGTGCTGCGATGTGTGATGAGTTTCACTTATATGTCAGTTCGCTAACAACAAGTTCACGATAGGAACTCCTCATCAAGGATCTAGCTACTTCTCCATGCCCAACCTCGCCCCCAGCATCCAAACTCTTCTCCAGCTCTCCTCCCCCCTCCCAACCTCCATAACTGACGACCTCCGCGTTGGCAACAGCCTCCTCCTCCACCTCGACGACGACTTCAAGTCCATCGCGCACGACATCCGCGTCTGGACCCTCTACGAGACCATCGACTCACGCCTCTCAGGCCCCGGCGCCGGAGACGTCTACTTCACCGCGCCCCTGACCTCCATAAAGTCCGCCATCCTCGGAATTCGCCAGGAGACCATCCTCCCGCTGCAGAGCGACCACGCCAACATCGCCTCGTTCGGGAGACACAACGTCCACACGCTACGGCTGTTTCTGAGGCAGTTAAAGGGCGTGGTTGAGCGGGCGGATGAGTACGAGGCTGGGGATGGGAGGTGGGCGTTGAATTTGGAGCAGAGGGTGAATATTGAGGTTCATGGGTTCTTTGAGGATGTTGGGGGGCCGACGGGGGAGGCGACGATTAGGGCGTGGTCGACGAGGTTACCCCTGAGGGAGTTTTTGAGAAAGGGGCCCGAGGCGTGTTTGGCGGATAGGTTGAGTGAGGTTGAGGGGGTTGAGGAGGGTAGGTTTTTAAGGGCGAGGGGGAGGACGTCTTTGATTGCTAGTGGTGAGAGGAAGGGGAGTCATGGTGAGCCTGTTGTGGGTGGTGGTGAAGGGACCAAGAACGCACTCGGTATCAAGCAAGACGAGACACCGTATGAGATATCCCCTCCAGCGTCACCTATCATCAGACCCGTCGATACCATCACCAAGCCTCGAACAGAATCAGCCCCCCAACAACTCCCGGGAAGCCCCTTATCTCCCCCATCCCGAGCCACATCCCCTCCGACCCACTACTCCACCCCCCTCCCTCGCCCCTCTCCCCCCATCCCCGCCAACTTCGACCCAGACCTCGCCGTCCACCGTCTCTCCCCACCACCCCCCCCCC